>LPNX010461570.1:65636-191211 GCA_001517045.1 Pseudotsuga menziesii
AATGATTTAGACAAGGTATTGGTTACCTATAGTCAATTAGAGTCTAATCAATTCGAACTTCCTCATGTGGATTCGAATTGCTTGTGGCTATTAAAGCCATTGTACTTCATTGTAATTATCTATCTAATTACTCTTTGATTAATGAAAAGCATTCACAGCTGCAAGCCATTTTTGCACTGTTTCATTCTTCAATAACTGAGTAAATTGTGTGATCTATCATGTGAGTTGTGTGTTTGTCCACAAATCTATGTGCTCAATTTAATATGAAGTAACCCTGCTGGATGAATGTGCCCTATCTTGTTTTGCTGGCAGATGCTGCATTCTCGGATGTGCTACATAACTTCCCCTTTGAGGCCCTTCCATGAGAACCTCTCTCGGATCTGCTTGTAGGTCTTCAAGAAACCCTGATGTCCTGATAATGGTGAGTCATGTGATGCCTGTATGATATTCCTTTTTAAGGCTGATTCTGGGACGAGGTATATCCTACCCTTGTAATAGAATGATGCCATCTATAATTCTATACTTGTCATCCTGAATCTGTCCATCCATTAATTCGCAAGCAAATTTGTTTTTGGAGTACTTTACTAAAAGAAGAGACCTCCAATTAGTGGATATACTCATGACAGATAATGAATCGGGTCCTCTGGATAATGAATCAATGACTACATTGTTCTTACCTTTCACATACTCTATCTCGAAATCATAATATTTCACCTTTCTGACCCATTTCTGTTGGCACTCATTCAACTCCTTCTGTCCCAAGAAGTACTTGAGGTTGTTATGATCTGTCTTGATTTTGAACTTGCTGCCCACTAGGTAGTGTCGGAATTTGGTGAGAGCATGTAAGATGGATAGCATTTCCTTGTCATATATGGATTAGTGGAGTTCATAGTTTTTCATTTTTCTGCTCTCAAATACAATCGGTTGATGGTTTTGCATCAGTACTGCCCCTAGTCCTTCTCTTGACACATCACATTCTACTACAAATGAGTGTGAGAAGTCTGGTAGTGCCAAAACTGGGCAAGAACTCATGATGAATTTCATTTCCTCAAAGGTTTTCTGTGCCAAATCGGTCCATGTGAATGCCCCCTTATTTGTGAGATCGGTGAGTGGTGCAGCGAATTGGGAGAACCCCTTAACATACCTCCGATAATATGTGTAAATGCCTAGGAATCCTTTCAGTTCAATAATTGTCTTTGGTGTGGGCCAATCCTTGATAGCTCGAATTTTCTCCATATGAACTTGTACCCCTTCTACACTGATGAGGTGCCCTAGATACAACATCTCCTTCATTCCAAATTCACACTTAGACATCTTCACATAAAGCAAGTGCTCTTCTAGAATTCTCAATACTTTGTCTGAATGTTTCAAATTCTCCTCCTACGTTTTGCCGTAAATCAAAAAATCATCAAAGAATAGAAAATACTTACGTAAATGAGATCTGAAAGTATAGTTCATGCATGACTGGAAGGTCTCTAGAGCATTTGTGAGTCCAAAAGGCATGACTAGGAACTCATAGTGACCATATTGGAAATGGAAAGCTGTTTTGGAAATTCCTTGATCCCTTACTCGAATCTGGTGGTACCCTGAGTGAAGATCAATGTTTGAAAAGTATTTGGCACCCGACAGCTCATCCATGAGTTCATCAATCCTGGTAATGGGATACCTTTTTTTGATCTTATTTTCGTTGAGTGCTCTGTAATCAATGCACATTCGCAATGTATCATCCTTCTTCTTAACTGAGACCACTGATGATGCAAAGGGACTAGAACTGGGCCTAATATATCCTAGTTCTAGTAATTCCTTGATCGTCTTCTCGATCTCATCCTTATATCTTTTGGGATGTCAGTAAGGAGTGGTGATGACTACCTATGTCCCCTCCTCTAGCTAAATGATATGCTCAAATCCCCTGTCTGGCGGTCTTCCTGCTGGAAGATCCTAAAATACCTTTTCGTGCTTCTGCAATAAGGCTTGAATATATGTTGGGTGTTAGGTGTTGTTTTCTGTAGGTTTCCTAAAGGTGACTAAACATTCTGTTGACCATTCAATGTCATCCTTCATGAGTACTTCCTCCATTCTCTGTGAAGAGACTGATTTTAGGGGATAAGTGTTCATGCCCCTCAAAACTACATGTTTCCCATCTGGTACCTAGAATTCCATTTCCATTTCTTGATAGTCTGTAGACTATTTCCCTATTGAATAAATCCATTGAATGCCTAATTATACTACATGTGTATCTGCCACATCCACTACATAAAACGAATCTGTCATCTGGTAATTGCCTAATGTGACATTCAGTTTTGGAATCCAATAATTGCACTCCATGCTAGAGTTTTCGACTACTGCTACAGTAAATCCCTCAAACTTCTCTGTTGGAATACCCTCTTGGCCACCCATGCGGCATTAATGAAATTGTGGCCCTATACTATTCCCCTGACCCTAAGAGTATGGAATCTAGGTACTCCAGATAGCGTAGCAATAACTCCCTCTGGTGTATCACCTTGGAGTGACTCCTCCTCTGATGCCCGCAATTCCTCTGTTGTTTCCTGCTCGTAGTCCTCCCCTTCATTGTATGAATATACCTCTATGTAGTGGTATTTGGCCTTTCCTGAGCACCTATGTCATGGAACCCATGGTTCTTGAAAAGTAAAATAGAATTTCTTATGTCTTAAGTCTTTCATAGTGTCATCGTCTAACCATGTTTTCTTCGGTAAGTCCTGCTGAAAAGGTTTCTTGTCCTTGTCCCTAACTAGAAATTTGTTCTTGAGTGGGAACCTATTATTCGAGAGTGAGTATTGGAGATCTCTGGCTTCGCTGATGGCATCCTGTAGAGTGGAGGGTTTGTAGGCTTTCACCCACCCCCGTAATGGCTCTGTTAAGGCCTCAGTAAACAACATAGTTAACTTGCTCTCCGACACATCTCTCACCATAATAGCTACCCTCTGGATCTCTGAGATGAAGGACTCGGCACTACCTATCTGCTTGAGTTGAGGAAACTCTCTGAAATGTATCTCTGGACATTTCCTATTGAATCGCTCCATGAGTTTCTGAGTGAAATCACTATAGGAGTTGATGGTGTTGTGACCTAATGTCACGAATTTGTGGTACCACCACTCATGAGCCTCTCCGTGCAGGTGGAGTGTAGCCAATTTAATGGAATTTTTCTCTGTCATGGGATTGATTTGGAAATAGGTATCTAAATTCTGAACCCATATCCTCACTGAACCTCTGTGATCCCAATCAAAATTTGGGATGGTCAACCTGCCCAAGGTTTCTGCAACTCATAGTTATGATTGAATCCCTTGTTGAAATTCATGGGACTGTTCCTACTCTTCATGTTGCAAAAATCTGAAAAATACATGGCTGCATGAAACTCGTCACCTAACTCCATGTATTCCTACAAATAGGCCCCAAAGGGTTCACTAGGCTCTACCTACATGACTGGACCTGCTACTGCATCTGCCAAGAAGTGAGGCATAGTAGGCATGCTAGAAGGCCTGTTATATATGTGGGGTGTGTTCTGCATATTGGTGTATGCATGTTTCCCAATACTGCTTGTAGACCCTCTAAATACTAGTGAAAGAGGTGTACTGCTATTACCTGGTTCTGGTTTCATCGATAATCTGTTGATTGCATTAAGTACGTCCTTTTTCCCTTTGGCTAAGTCTTGCAAAGCGCTTACAAGGTTGCGAAACTCCATTCCATTTTCATCTTCTCCCATTCCTTTTCCCTTTTCAGAGTGTATACCTATTGGTTCCATGTCTGAGTCTGTATCTTCTAGTTGGATATCCTCAAATTCCTTCATGTACTTACTCCTTCTCCTATAGGTTACAAAAGTTTCCTCTTCTGTATTCATCTACTTCTCATGTTCATCCCACAGCTGGCAAGGAACATCCTCTGATACCATTGTAATATCCCAAATACTGATATTCTCTAATGTTCTACTGTAGTGCTGACTCGCACACTCAATATCATGCAAAAATATGAAATAACTAGGCATGCAAATTTGCCATGCAAAAATGCCCTAAAATGTAGCTGAATTAGGGCTATGGTTTGCAAAGAGAAATTAACACTTACCACTAATATCCCGACCGATAATGACTCTAGAGATATCTTCATGCATAAAGATCCGGATAGGTGGGCTAGTAGTGCTCCTTTCCTCCGTTGTTATCGCCCCGCAGTACCGTAAGCACCCTCCAGACTAAATGTGACGTTTTTGTAGGAGGAGAGGTCAAATTAGGTTGAAACTTTGTGGTATTGTCCGTCTGCTAATGTCAGAGAGATAGACTGCCACATGCAGAGGTTTGGAAGCCTCTAAGTGCCCTAGCAAATTGATCTATGGTTCTGCTGCTCACGCCCCCCAAGCTCTCTGTTTGTTGATAGCTTCTCTAGATGAGAAAACTGATCGCTTATAATCACTGTATGCCATAGGATAGGGATGTTGAGAAAGAGGAAGCTGACATGTGGAGGAAATACTGGGTTTTGTGGTCCCAACGAATCCTTCTGTGGTTTCCCTGCTACTTCCGGTTGCAAAACGTGGATATGCCAATAAACCTTCGGAATGTGATGGATCTCCGAATACTAAAGAATATGATGAATGTTATGGATAAACCTGGATGATCTATCCCAATAAGAGACTAGGGAAGATATATCACTACCGAACCCTCGCTAGTTGAAGACACTATCTCCAACCCCAACTTCCGCGGCTGCATGCTGTGCTGCTGGTCGAAACTCCAAAATCAAATAGACATCCTCTTTAATGTAATCACCCTCTTAAATATAACTTCATGCACTTTGAGGGTTTGCATTAGGGTTTATGCTTCGCAATTGCATGCATGCAATTCTAACTTGTTGTTGACTTTTAAGCCTAAATAAATAAGGATTCTTTTACTCAACTGATGACTTGACACTGAATTAATTTCCTGTCCTTCTCTAAGTATTAAATTCCCTCAGTCAATTCCCTCTCATGCAGTACCCGTTCAAAGCTATGGGAATTAAGTAGGTTAGAGGGTGTTTTGGATGCTTAATTAGAGGGGGACATTACAAGGGAAGCCAAGCAGATTCTACAGTACGTAGATCCTACGACATTCACTATGATGTTGATTCCAAACTAGACTTGGTAGGATTTACATATTCTGCTTGGGCAAGAGATTCCATAGATCGGAAGTCCACTTCCGGCTATGTGTTTATGTTTGGTGGTGGGCCTATTTGTTGGTCAAGCAAAAAGCAGGCTGCCATTTCCCTTTCTTCAGTAGAGGAAGAGTACATGGGAGTTATCAATGCATGCATTCAGGCAGTTTGGCTGCAAGGTATTTTGTCCGAGTTTGATATTGGTAGTGCTTCATCTACTGTCATCTTTTGTGACAACCAAATTACTATAAACATATCAATAGATACGGTCCAGAGGCAGAGGACTAGACACATTGAGATCCACATGCACTACATCAGGGAGCTTTTTCATGACATGATAGTTGCTTTGCAATATTGGTCCACAAATGAGCAAATTGCAGATATTTTCACCAAGAAATTTACTAAGAAAAAGTTCACTTACCTTTGTTCACTATTGGGGGTGAGTTCCATGGTGAATTCAGATTGATTCTATAGTGTTCTTTAGTTTGATAGGGGGGGTTCCCACTGTGTTTTCCTCTTTTCCTCACTTAGCATTTTTTAGCATTTTAGAGTTAATTTTTGTAAAGGGTGACCTATGGCCTTAGTTGTCGGGGCCCTATCTTTTTTTTACTCCTCCACATGAGTATAGATTAAGGGGGTTGTTGGAGTCATTATCCAATGCACACATATTTATTTGGCCCAATTGGACTATTTTACCACTTATCCTAAGTTATTGGCTCGAATATGTGACTACATCCTCCTCCTTCAATTAGGGAGGCTAACTGAGTCTTCTCCTTCAATCGAGGAGACTAACTGAGCTTCCACCTTCAATCAAGGAGCAAATCTGGGTTGATCTTCATGACATAAGCGCCCCAAATAAGTTAACTGGTGGTTATTCCACCTAATTTCAGTTAAACTACAACTGTGAAGGCGCCTCCACCATTATTTTACCTATTTTTGGTAATTTCCAGTTAACTAGAGTGATTTAAGGAACCTCCAACAACTTCTAATGACTCGGTTCAGTTCAGTTCAGTTGATCTTAGCTATCTAAAGATAGAAACGCACCCTCACATACTGATTGGCATGCAATTGAGTTCTAATAAGTTAGACTCAGTCATAACTACCTCTGATTCAGTTAGAGCCAATTATGGTTGTGATTAGTGGTTAACTGATGTGTTTAGTGTGGCTAACTACCAACTAAGCCACTCTCATGTGTACAATTTGAATGACCTCCTTGGAATTTGAATTGTCTTGCTATTCATGCAAGTGTATGACATGGTATCACTACTTTTTTTATTAATGATTGATAATATACAACTACAAACCTCTTATTGCAACACTTTCATGTCATTTTTCTGTGTAATTGATCCTTGAATCTTCTGTAAGTTGTTCCTTGGTCCTCAAATTATTGTGACTCAATTTTCATACTTAGAAATTCTCACATCTTAACATAAAGAAAAAATAACATTATATTCTATATCATGCAGTGGTGCACAATTTTTTTTTTTAAATAACATTAATTTTTCTAATATGCTTTCCTAGCTTTCATCTTCCTACATCTCCCTCTAGCTCCATCAATGATAGATTATTAGTAATACCTCCATGATGAAGAAACTTCTCATACAACTTTGAACTAATAATTTTCCATTTATTATAATATCTAGATAATAGCTTTCATCTTCCTACCTCTCCCTCCAGCTCCATCAATGATAGATTATTTGTAATACCTCCATGATGAAGAAACTTCTCATAGAAATTTGAACTAATAATTTTTCATTGATTATAATATCTAGAGAATACTATTATCTATGGTCTATGGATTATTCGTAATACCTCCATGATGAAGAAACTTCTCATAGAACTTTGAACTAATATTTTTTCACTATTATCTAGGGTCTATGACTTGGAGCATCCATAGATAAAAAAAAATTGGTCATGATTTTAGCACGGATATAGTTGAAACTATGATTTACGCATTATTATTAGCATTATATGTAATCAAATTAGTATAAATAAAGATAAATAGAAATCACAATACAAAAAGAAAACATAAAACTTTGAGTGTAGGTTTTTGCAAAAGGATATCCATGCGTCATTTTTTTTGTTAATAGTATTCTTCTTCATAAAGGGTTAACCATTATTCTTAGTGGAAAATAGATGAAACACCATTATTCAACCATTGAAACTCATAAATCAACATATGATTCTAGATGGATTTGAAATCTGTACATTGGTTTCTTTAAAAGACAAGTACTCTCTTAACTAACATAAAATTGTAAAGATTGTTGTAGGGTATGTTCCTTTTCTTTCTTGAAACAACAAGATTTTAGGATTAACTATTTGTAAGCCAAGGCTATTAAATGAACAAGATTTTAGGATTGACATATTCCTATGTTGAATTTTGGTCTTTCGAGTATGCATTTTCTCCTCTTCTCCTACGAATCTGTTTTTTATATTAAATTCATCATCCTCATCTATCTCATCCTCTTCCTCTTACTTATTGGTGCTACTCTCATCACTCTAGTTATATGAAAAACTTGTTATAGATCACTTTCCCATTTGTACCTCTTGCCATAGATAACCTAGCCATTTGTCTATCTTAGTACTAAAAAGTCTTGCTCTCTATATGCTACCATGGATTTATTCCTAATAAGCTATACATCAATCTTAGTATTTTTTAACAACATTTGTTCAAAAGGCATCACCTTGCCATTATCTTGTTGCATTTTTTAATCTTTTCCATGCAAACAAGAAACAACATGAGCAAGGGAAGAGCTTGTCTCCCCGTGACAAAATCCTTGGGCTAGAATTTATGAATATCCAAACTCAATTCCTATAAAATAAAAATATTCACATCATTAGCATCCTACAAAATACGTCATACTTCCATTTTCTTCTAATACTTATGAGAATAAATCAATCTACAAATTAGTAGTTGTGTGATTAATTTGCGTCATCCTAGACCTTCTTCATGTGCAGAAACAATTGGTTCACAACTCAAAATTGTAGGAATACCTTTTGAAACCCTAGAAGAATATTCAATTGATGAAAATTTTGAGAGTAAAGATATCTCTCAGAGTAAAGCTATCTCTCACATTGCTTAGATGAATGAAGCTGATTACAAGGTGGACATATTAAAAATGTGAAATCATAGGCTTAATCTTGAAGGGAGTAGAATATCTACATCTATTGTGTTAAATTACTGCTAAAAATAAGAATATAACAAATTAAATGAGATTAAAATGGAAAAAAAGAAAACAAATGAGATTAGGTGAGTCAAATTACTGCAAAAAGAAGTTTCAGATTTCAGAAAAGCAATAAAAAGAGGAAAAATAAGAATACAAAGAAGATTATAGGAGATTAAAAAGGAAACAGAAGAAAACAAATGAGATTAAGATGTTAAGAAATTATTAAAATTTATGTCAGTTTTTCTATGTAAAAAGAGGAAAATTAAGATTAAGGTGTTAAAATTTGTCCAAGCACTTCAAAAAATGTAATTCTTCACTTTAAGGAAATCTCCAGAAAATATCTCCAGACAATTTTCTGTGTAAAAAGAGAAAAAATAAAAAGACAAATGAGATTAAGGTGTAAAAATATGTAGAAATGTCGAATCACTTATGAAGAGAAAGTCAATGCCACCTCTCTCCTAGAAGTAGAGGAAATTCAAACAAATGGAGGGATATCTATCACCAGTTAACTCATATTCATTATGTCCATATTTTATATCAAGTCAACTTTTCCAAGTGAAGGTCAACTTCAAAATTGCATGCATGTCATTTTCATTTGTATGTCTCATTTTCCGAAGGTTGAAATAAAAAATTTACAATTTATTCACTAAATGAAATGCCCCTACAGTTTGTAAAACCTATACCTACCTCTCAAGCAAACCAAACCTTTCATTTTCAGTTGTATGTCTCATTGGAACAAGGTTGAATTGGGCCCATATAAGAAATGCAAGTATGAAGTTGATGGTGTCAGAGAATGAAGGTACTTGGTTTGATAGAAGATATATAGATATAGAGGAACAAATCATGCATAGTACCACTTTTCTGGAGAAGTAAGGACTAAAAACAAAACTCAAGAGGTTTGACAAAAAAAACATTATGAGAAGATTTAAGACTTGAAATAGAAATTCGATATGAGATGGACAACTCTTTGAAGGCTCAATAACTAGCTAATCTATAATAAAAACCATGTACAACTGATAGCACAGTGGACACAATGCAAGGATACCTATTCATTGAACTAAAACACCTTTAGATTTATATATTCAACCCATTCGAAAGCGGTGTAAAAATTAGAGCAGAGTGCACACAATGCAAGGATATCCATTCATTGAATTAAAAGTGCATATTCACCAACGATCTCTACTGTGCAAGTTAAAAGGCCATAGAAAAATCAAAATTTATATGTTTTGATCATCATATACTTATTATCAACTAATGCCATGTCTGGTTCTAGACTTTAAGACATTTGCATTTTGTCAAATATAAAAACAAGAACATTGGT
The DNA here is from genome assembly GCA_001517045.1 of Pseudotsuga menziesii. Lineage (NCBI taxonomy): Eukaryota > Viridiplantae > Streptophyta > Pinopsida > Pinales > Pinaceae > Pseudotsuga > Pseudotsuga menziesii. The sequence goes on from LPNX010461570.1 coordinate 75,255, forward strand.
CTATGCACTAAATCAATTGCAGAGCATATTAAGTAAAGGGGATATCTCTCCAATATATATTTTTCCCTATTATATGTTTACAAGTGTTAAATTACATGGCAAAAATAAGGAAAAAAATTATTCTAATCAAATAGTTCCTCTCACATTTTTTTCTTATAGTGATTCTCTATCGCTATCTACAGGGAGAATTTATCGGATCTTTAGGACTCAAGCTTGAATGGAATATATGGCTAGAAGAATCCATTAATCAAATATTGCAGCTAGTGATTCATTAAGTATGTAGACAGAAAAAGATCAATAAAATAAGAAATAAATTACCTTAGAGAGTACATGTTTACCTGTTTTCCATTTGGAGTCCATCCCCAATCGGTAGACAATGACTGTAAGGATTGGTTATGTGAACAACGCTATCTAGTGTGACTGATTCCATTGTAATATTTTTCCTCTACGATGGATTTTTCTATATGGGCGATTTTTTCTACTACAAATTGTTTACCTTTGTCCATTAGACTCACCATGCCTGCTTGCACCTCTCGAAGAATAACACAATACACTTCAATTTCTGGAACAATTAAATAAGAACGAGATTTACGCGTCAAAGTTAATTTAATATGTGGATATTAGAAGTAAATATACATTGGTTTGAAGTGAATTTTATGTGCATGCTATTGCGATGGAGGTTCAAGTAAGGTGGTGAGTAGCACGTTCCAGCATATGAGAGGGATCATGCCACGTGGAGGAACCATGTATCATTACAAGTGTGTTGAAGTAGGTTCTCCACTTTGCTTCCTTTCTCTCTACCACTTGTTTTCCCGCAGATCTTCAGTTAGTGAGTCTTCTATCACAAACTGAATTTTGACTAATTTTAAAGTTTAATAAAATGGAATATAATAATATTATTTTGGCATAAGATAGATGTTTTCATTTTATCTTTAATTCATTCAATGGGCAATGTGTTGATGTAATTGTAACTTCGGAATGTATTCATCTGTATTTCTTATGTACTGTAATCCAATTTTTATTCCGGGATGTATTGTAATGTATTTGAGTCATATCATACCCCGATGTTTATTCCGGGAAGTTTCTATAATGAGAAATTCATGTCAAGGCATTGTGGGTAACCCTCCTATTGGTCAAGGGTTAAAGTCCCCATAGTTGTGGGGCCCTTGGGTTATTAGACTATCCTAGTGAATTCGACCCTAGGTGAGTCATTATAAGTCAAGGCAATAGTCCCCACCATTGTTTCACCCTCCTATTGGTCAGAGGAGGCAAAGTCCCCACAAGTGGTGGGGCACTAGGGTTATTAGACACTCCTAGAGATGTCGACTCTAGTAAGTAATTGTTAAGTGAGGACGACATGTTGGAGTGGGTTCCAAGTGAACGGAAGAATATAAATAGAGAGTGAGAGCCTCTCTATTTATCATACTCATACACACACACTCACTCATTGGGGTGCATGAGTGAGAGAGGAGAAGCTCTCTCAGTGTGTGAAAGAGAGACTGCTGCTGTCGGGAGATCATCTTACTGTTTTGGGGTTTTACCTTTTGTGCTGATTCTATCTCTGAGGAATTTTTGGGGTTTTCTCCTTTATGGTTTCCCCGAGGAAAATTCTTTGTGTCTCTTGTCTCTTGTGATGTGCTTATGTTTTATTGTTGTGCTTGTTATTCTCTCAGTTAAAAGATCATAAGATCATAATGCTAGCTTGAATGATACAAATCTAACATGGTATCACAGCTAACCTGAGAAGAAGACATTGTGCAGCTGCAAAAGCTATGGGTTCTTAATTTTTGGGTCTCTCTCCACAATCCATTAGCAAAAGTATGCTAGGCTGACTCTCCATTGAAGGGCGCATCTTTCTGTCGAAGCAGAATTCGATTCCGAGCATTTTCAGTTTTCGATGCGGAAATTAGGGCTTTCTACAGAAAAGGAATTTTGAGTGAGCCTGACATATGATTGTTCTCCTCATCAAAATCGAATTTTAGAGACCTGGATTAAGAAATTTGGTTGGGACAAACTCCAAGAAAGTCAAACCCTAGTTTGGCCCCGAGCTAGAAAAACCCTAAATACTAAAACTGATAAGTTTTGGTACATTCTCTATATCCCAAGATTGGCGAAGTTTCAGGAGCTGAAAATTGTAGGGGGGAAAGATAAAATCCTGATGAACACTGTTTCCACAAATCAGCCTCATATTCTCTATATTCTGCGAGATATGATCCCTCCAAGTTAGGGTTCCAACCTCTTCCAAAATTCATCCCTAAATAGGACACCTGGGTAGAATTGAAATATATTTGGCTACAGAGGTCCAAATGAAATTCTTGAAGATGCTCCGAAAAGGGCACGGACTTTGATTTATGTGGTCTGAATTTCAAACTTAGAAGATGAATCAGTGACACGTGGCAGTCCGTACAACTTCATTGTTATGAATAGTCCTGTAACAGGTCACCTTGGGAAAAGGATCATAAATAAAAATTGGTGAAACCAATTATGATGAAACCTATGGTGTTGGAGCAAGGAAATTCGAGGTTACCGTAGTGAGAAATTTCAGACATAGAGGAGCATTAATTTTAGATATATCACAGAAACAGTAACAGGCATTTCTACAGAAGAAATTCAAAAACTAGGGCTTCCTGTTCTGGGAGCTTCCCTCCACTGTTTTTAGAAAAGAAGTACATTGGACAGCTCCATTTGAAGAGATCTATAATTATATCCAATCATATCTAGAAGATTCCAAGTTTTTAAAATTAGGGTTTCTATGACAAACCCTAGATCAGCCAGCTCCGGAACCAAGACGAACACCTCAAATCGGTAAGATATAATCCTTTGCTATTTTCATTTGAGGTTCTCATCTCAAAGTGATCTATCACATAAGCTTGATGATAAGCTTGGTGAATATGACAACTTCCAAGTATGGAAGTATATGATCTCTCTGAAGAAAATGAATTGGACACTTACATGAGTAGAGAGGTTCCAGTTCCAGAGGGAGATGAGGTTAGAAGCCTTTCACAGGAAGAACTTGGTCAAGGCCAAGAAGATCATTGCTAATTCAATCACGGATCAACTTGTACCACAAGTGTCTTTCCTAAAGACACCAAAGATGTTTGATTCCTTGACCAAGCTATTTGAAGGGAAGAACATACATCAGAAGATGACCTTAAGAAACCAGTTGAAGAATGTGAAGATCCATAATGCAGAGACCATGCAGTCATAAGGGTCTCTCAAATCAAAGAACAACTTGAAGCGGTAAAAGAAGAAGTGAAGAATGCAGAAGTGGTGATGGCCACCTTGAATGGCCTCCCAGGATCATGGGATTCATTCATTCAAGGAATGTGTGCCAGAAGGAAGTGATTACTTTCAGTAGACTCTGGGAAGAAGAAGAAGCTCGACTCATAAGAAGAGAAGATAAGATGGGAGCAATTGAAGATCAAGCTCTCACCATCCAAATAAGATCCCTCAAGCGATGAGGAATATGAAGAACTAAACTCTTGAAGCACCTCTTATCCACCTTAGCATTTGGATAAGAAACGATGCTATTATGAATGAAGAAGACGATGAAGCTGAAGACTCAACAAGGAGTATACCCACAAAACAAACAAAGATAAGTATTCAATTGTCATTTCATGATATTATTTTGTTATGCATTTGTTTATATTCAGTTGATGTATTATGCATGATAGGATGTTTGCATTAACGACAATATACTACTAATATGCATGTGATGGGTAAGTAGCTCATGGTGCTATACAACTCTCCATTGCTACTTATCTAGAATGAAACCTCTTTGCTGACATATTGGATTAGTGCATAATCTCAATGTTGTCCTGGTAGAGATGGAAGGCATCTAGAAAGTTTCAGTGAGATATGGATGAATGTTGTATTGGCTAAAGTAGTTGCATGATCATATATTTATGCATAAGAACTTGCCAGTATAAATATTCCTTATGAAATGTTTCTAACCATACAAATGCATTTGACTTGTAGGAAATACCACATACATAATCGCCTGCAAGCAAAGAAGAATGAGACTTGTTCCGAAGAACAAGTGATGCAATTTCAAAATGAAGAATAATATGATGAATACAACGACATCATTGATACAGAACCTTCTAGCCATGAAAAAGTAACCAAGAAGAAATGGAAGACCAGTTCAAGAAGAATGATGTCTAGGATGCAGTATCAATACATGAAGGGAAGTTCGTAGCTCCATCATGCAGTAGATGGAAACATCGTGGGATACAACGCAAAATTCGTAGCACGAGGCTTCTCACGAAAAGAAGGCATAAACTACGAAGAGACATTTGCAGCCAGTAAGAATTGAAACACATACATGATGAGATTGATGAAGGTCTTAATCTTTGCTACAAGGTTGAAGATGAAAATATATACACTAGATGGATACATAGAATACTAGTATCATAAGAAGATACTTGTCACTCCAGTACAGAATGTTTTCAGTGCATAGAGCACAGTAGACAGAGGGAGTATGATGCTTCGCTTCAGAGGGAGTGACTATAGAATATCTTGAGGTTCGACATGGTACGACAGGATGGGTAGACTACTGATGACTCTAGGCTTTACCGAGAGTAAAGTGGATTCCAACCTTTGCTTCAAGGTTGAAGGCAGAAGACCAGTGATGCTCCTGTTATGTGTCAATGCACTATTTTCTAGGCATGGAGGTGTGGACAAGGGAAGTATGTAGTAGAGATCCTGAATAGGTTCAGGATGATGGACTACATGACCACACCTATGGCATCGAACCTGAAGCTATTGAGTGATGCTTCATCAGAGATGGTTGATGCTACGTTGTATGATCAGATGATTGGGTCATTGATGTACTTGAGACCAGATATTTGCTTTGTTGTGAACACATTGAGACATGTTCACCTGATGGTTGCAAAGCATGCAGGGGTACAGTTGATTATGGGCTCAAGTATGATGTGAATCAGAAGATTAACCTGGAGGGTTATGTTGATTCAGATTGGGCAGGCATTGCCATTGATAGGAAGAACACTTCAGAGTGTTGCTTCAGTATGGGATCAGGTGTGATCTCTTGGTTTAGCAGGAAGCAATCTTGTGTGGCACTGAGTACAGCTGAATCAGAGTATGTCGCAGCTTGTTCAACTAGTTGTGAGGCAGTATGGCCGAGGAAGCTATTGTCTGATTTATTTGATCTCTAGTTGGATGCTACTTGTATACATTGTGACAACCAAATTTGCATGATGTTGTCAGAGAATCCAGTGTTCCATCACAAGTCGAAGCATATCGAGATCAAGTATCACTATATCAGGGATATGGTGTAGAGGGGAGCAATTTAGCTCCAGTATGTTGCGACGGAGGAACATATAGCTGATGTGTTGACGAAGCCATTGGCCAGAGTGAAGTTTGAGTACTTCAAGGAGAAGCTTGGCATTATCCAGATCGAGGTTTCCTCCAAGGGAAAGTGATGAGTCCCAAAGTCATTCTGACGAGCATGTCAGATATAAGGGCTGAGCCATTCTGTCATGGTGAGAGGATTTGGTTCCTTCCATGTCAGATATGAGTGCTAAGATCCATAACCATTCTAACGAGTAGGTCAGATATAAAGGCTGAGCCATTCTGTCATGGTGAGAGGATTTGGTTCCTTCCATGTCAGATATGAGTGCCGATTTCCATTCTGGGAATGGAGGTACCTAGTCAGTTACCAGGAACACTCAGTCCAGGACTGAGAGAGCCATTTTGATGAGTAGGTCAGATGTAAGGGCTGAACCATTCTGTCATGGCTAAAGGATTAGGTTCCTCCCATGTCAGATGTGAGTGTTGGCCATTCTGTCGAGTAGGACAGATGTAAAGGAAAATGCCACTCTCCGGGAGAGTGGAGGCACCTGGTTCATTACTAGGTAGCCCAGTCTAGGCTTGGGGGCCATTCTAGCGAGGGTGGAGGATTTGGTTCCTTCCAGGTCAGATGTGAGTGCAGGCCATTCTGGAGAGGGTGTAGGATTTGGTTCCTACCAAGTCAGATATAAGGGCAAGTGCCATTCTTCGGGAGAATGGAGGCACCTGGTCCGTTACCAGGTAGCCCAGTCTAGGACTGGGGGCCTTTCTAGCGAGGGTGGAGCATTTAGTTCCTTCTAGGTCAGATGTGAGTGCAAGCCTTTCTGGCGAGGGTGGAGGACTTGTTTCCTTCCAGGTCAGATATAAGTGTTGAATCCTTTTCACAGATGATAGTGATGTCCTGTCATGCTGGTGAATGTGAGTGCTGGTCCTTTCTGATGTGATTGTAGGTTTCTACATGATCAGATGTGAGTGTTGGTCATGGCTTTCTGACGAGTAGGTCAGATGTAAGTGCTGGGAGAGACCTACATGATGGCTAGGCCTACAACCAGAATGAAAGAAGGCTGGCTCTATAGAACTTCCTATAACAAGAAGAATCATGAGATAGGACACATGATGATGACCAAAGAAGATCCAGATTGAGCTATGATCCAAATCCAGTTATGATGACTCCGAGAGATCCAGATCGAGTGATGATCCAAATCCAGCAGTGATGATCCAGATCGAGTGATGGTCCAGATCCAGCAGTGATGATCTAGATCAAGTGATTATCCAGATCCAGTGATGATCTAGATCCAGTGATGATCCAGATCCAGTGATGATGTCTAGTGATGATCCAGATCCAGTGATGATATCCAGCGATGATCCAGATCGAGAGATGATCCAGATCCAGTGATGATGATCCAGATCCAGTGATGATGATCCAGATCAAGTGATGATATAGATCCAGTGATGATGATCCAGATTAACATGACCTAAAGATGAAGATGACTTGAAGATGAAGATGACGAGAAGTTGACGATGATTAAGATGATACAGAGAAGAAGACTTATGCTAATAAATTGTGTCGAGAGAATGCCTTCCTATTTAAGAGGGAGTGTTGATGTAATTGTAACTTCGGAATGTATTCATCCGTATTTCTTATGTATTGTAACCCGATGTTTATTCCGAGATGTATTGTACTATATTTGAGTCATCTCATACCCCCATGTTTATTCTGGGAATTTTCTATAATGAGAAAGTCATGTCAAGGCATTGTAGGTAACCCTCCTATTGGTCAAGGGTTAAAGTCCCCATAGTTGTGGGGCCCTTGGGTTATTAGACTATCCTAGTGAAGTCAACCCTAGGTGAGTCATTGTAAGTTGGGGAAATAGTCCCCACCATTGTGTTATCCTCCTATTGGTCAGAAGAGGCAAAGTCCCCATAAGTGGTGGGGCACTAGGGTTATTAGACACTCCTAGAGATGTCGGCTCTAGTAAGTAATTGTTAAATGAGACCGACATGTTGGAGTGGGTTCCAAGTGAACGAAAAAATATAAATAGAGAGTGAGAGCCTCTCTATTTATCATACTCATACACACACACACTCATTGGGGCGCATGAGTGAGAGAGGAGAAGCTCTCTTAGTGTGAGAGAGAGAGACTGTTATTGTCGGGAGATCATATTACTGTTTTGGGGTTTTACCTTTTGTGCTGATTCTATCTCTGAGGAAGTTGCGGGGTTTTCACCTTTATGGTTTCCTCAAGGAAAATTCTTTATCTCTTGTCTCTTGTGATGTGCTTATGTTTTATTGATGTGCTTGTTATTCTCTCAGTTAAAAGATCCTAAGATCATAATGCTAGCTTGAATGATAAAAATCTAACACAATGCTCGACTCTTTTTGAAATAAATCATGCCATGCGTAATCTATAAAGTCACATAAACTTTTAGATGCATAGCTTAGTTCATGAAAAGATCTAAAAGACACTTTCATCGCCATAGCTTGAATTTGTTTTCATTTTGATAGCCCAACTGTATAAATCTTCCCAAAGACACTTTCATTGTCATAAGCTTGCATTTGTTCTCATTTTGATAGCATGACTGTATAAATTGGAATAGAGTCTGTATGAGAGCATGGAAAGCTATCAACCTTTAAAAACATAATAACTGTGTAGAAATTATATTTACATCTACAATAAAAACAACTAATCTCATTATTCTCCGTCGAAAGGTTTTAATGTACAGTCTATACTCTCTAGGGTGTATTTTTTAAAGTAGTACAATGGATAACATATTTTGTATATGCAAAGAAGAAAAATAGTACAGGTGACCTGCATAGCTTGCACATTTACTCTTTTCGAATAAAACTAAAAGGAGAAAATCTAAACGCTAATAGTTTTACAATATCCACATTCCATTTGTAGAAGTATGCACAAGTTTTACTTAAATATGAAGTGGACTTGGGCTCTAAGTTACAAGTCATTTTGGCCTGCGACATTAAAAAATTTCACAAATCTTTATAAAGTTGTCCATCTTCATGCATAAATTTGTACTTCTTCATGCATAAATGTGTTCTGGTTGAAGTCTAGAGAGTTAAAATGATACACTAGCAACAAATGAGCAACACTGTACTCCGCATATCCAAAATGGAATTTTTATAAACATTACTTTAATAGAAAGTTTCTATTAATATAGCGATTATGCAAAATATATACAACTCTTAGAATAATTTGTGTTACTTGAATGTGAGTATTACATGAACTAGTTTTTCCTCGTTGATGAAACATCATCAAATCAATGGCATATGTTTTGTACATTTTGACAACTGGTAATGTAGTGTTGATTTAGTTGTCATTGATTCCAACAATGTATAGTCATTGATGCCAACATGTCTTGGTGCCCCTTGAGGAGCCCCTGAAGTTAAGTAAGTGCCAGTGTCTAAGGAGACCTTTTGATCTTTTCCAAGCGCAAATTTGAAGCCCTTGAAGCCCTTGGGACAATGAGAAAATATCTGGACACCCTATAGAGTGTTTAAGTACCCCAAAGATGTTTTGCGGTTCCTCAGTTGTTTCTTTGTTTCCCCAGTACCACAACTTATGCCCCAGTACCCTATAAAAGTGTCCTTGGTGGGTTGAAGAAGTTGCAAGAGTCCAAATGACCCTTTCAATGGTCATTTGTGTTTATTGAGTTCATGGTACCCCAGGAGAAGGTCTAGAAACCCTACAGGTGATGCCATGATGGATATTGAACCTTGGAGGTCTCCTGGTGTGGTTGATGTGGTTTAAGAATCCTATGAAGCCCCTTGCTTAATGAAGAAGCCTTGGATAATCCCTTGGACCCACATTTGATGGATTAATGGTTCTTGTCCTATTAAAGGTGATTATGTGGTCACTAATGACTTTATGAAGACTTGGAACCCTTGATGACGATCTTAATTCCTGTGTAGCCCTTGTTGGGGTCATGGAACCCTTGGAGATGGTCATTATGCACGAGAAGGCCTTGCACCCACATAAATGGCGGCATGATGTGGCATGATGTGGCATGATGACCCTTGGACATTATATGATCATTGATGGTGCATTTGGAAATGATTTGGGTCTTGGAATCCAGACATATGGTGGTTTGTAAGCTCGTGATTATTGGAGCCTTTGATATGATGGAATATTTGGTCATGATTCCCTCATCACTTGGTGATGGAGTCCTATGTGATGGGATTGAAGTCCATGGAAAGTATCTTGTTTAAATATTATATGATATCTTTGAAAGAGTCCTTGAAACCCTTGCATGTGGTGCCTTGGTTCTTGAACCATGATGATGTATGGTCCTATTTATGGTTATATGACTATTGGGATGTACATGGAGGTAGATCCCACAGACATGCCTTGATAGGTTTAAGAAGACTTTGAAACTCGTGTAGTTGGTGGTATGGTCTTTGGCACCCTCATGTGTGGGGTCTTTGACATCCTGGACATATTAAATAATTTAAGGGTATTAGACCAATAATTTGAAAATAAACCCATCGTAGGGAGATAGTACTCATCAATCCATTTTCGTTGATATGTGTAGCATCTTCTAAATCCTCACGGTTGAATATATATGAATTTTTGAAGTTGTTGTACCCTACCTTTTTGGGTGAGCCGACAAAACAAAAGAGAATTTAATTATTTGTAATTTTGAATTGCATGTTAGACCAAGATAATAACCTTCCTCCACAACCTATATAAATAGAATATCGAACATTTCATTTGTTCATCATCAATTCTCTTAGGAATTTCACAACTCTTGGAGAAACGTGTGAACTTTTGTGAAGGACAAATTGTTGGGCATCTTCACTAAAATTGGCATAACTTTCTCATACGGAATCAAAATTACAAAATTCTTGGCTCATTGGAAAGCTTGTTACGAGGGATATGTGGTGACATGATCTAGATATTTTTTTTCTACTGTTTCTTCATCTTGTGATCTTCAAAAATGTATGGCTCAAGCTTCTGTGTTTCTCTTGTGATGACACATGTCTCTCATAGATAGAGTTCATATTTGATCTTAGTATGTGAGGCTATATATTGGTATATATCCTTGAAGTCATTGAATATGTTATGGAGGCTATGGTGATGGTTATCTTGGAATATACCTTAATGTGATATTGATATAAATCTTGATGATTATCTTAGATATTGTTGGCATAGATCTTAGTGCTTATCTTGATTGTTGTATAGTGTAGTGTTGAATGAGAAGTTGACATGCAAGTAACAGATCTTGTGAGTGATTTGTTTGATCAACCTAAGTGTTTTCTTTGAAAACCATTTTGAAACGTGTTGATAATTTTGTCTTTCACCTAAGTGGAGCTCGATTGTTATTCATTGTTAATGACAACCTCTGACGGTATGTAATTGGCTATTTTCTTGATATTTGATTGATTTGTTGACTTGATTTGAGTGGAGTGAAAAATCATTTTGTGTCTAAGAGTTTATGAGATTGGATGAGTTTGAAATATTTGGTTAAGTATTATCTTCTTGGATCAGGTTATTTGGTTGAGGTATATCATGTTTAACTGTCAACTATTCCTTGGCTGTGATTGAGGTTGGTTGTGGTGTCATTGATTTGAGTGTGATTGGACAAAGTTTGGTTGATTGTATGTGAAGTCTCTTGGTTACTTAAATGTGTCTCTTACTTGATGAACTAGGCCAAGTAAGAAGGGTTCGTTGAGTATGAGATAACTTGATTAGATTAACATAAGTATATGATTGATTTGGAAGATGTACACAAGAATCTTGGTACATGTTGGTTTAGTTAAGAAAGATTGACACAAGTTGCCTTATGTGCAATTGGTTTGACTTAGATTGGCTGAGTTGTATGAGCAGTTAGTTTGATCCAGGTGGACTGAGTTTAGTGTGCAGACTCATATTGAATGAGTCAATTGATGTGAGCGACATATTGATTGATACATTTTGATAGTACATGTTGATAGTACATGTTGATGAGCAGTGTGATACAGTGGACAGTGATCAGTTGATGAGTAGTGATAAGATGATGAGAAGTGATTATTAGTTCCAGCGATTGTCCAGTGTGGTACAAATTGTGCAGTGTAGTGTAGGTGTTGATTAGCAGGTACGCAGGATTAGTTGGGTTGTGGTTCAACAGTTTCTATCTTCATATCAGGGTGGCAGGATAGGGCATGGAAAGGGGGTTGTATCCTCCTTTCGGTTGTAGCTGGAGAACTAGGGAGTTATAGCTTCCTTTAGCTTGTAGCCTCCTTCCAGTTGTAGTTGGAGAACTAAATTCATTGTAATAAGGGGGTTGTTACCTCCTTCCAATTATTTCTGGAAAACTATTATAAATGATTCTGTGGTTTTTCCCCCAAAACTTCGGTTTCCATGTAAAATATAGTGTTTTGTGTTTCATGCTATGCTTCTAATGTGATGATGATATGATCATGATATAATGATAATGTGATAATGCATAACTTTGAATAATTTGTTGATTGTTAATAAAAGTGAAAAAGTAATAGAAGTCATGCACATTGATTCACCCTCCCTTCTCAGTGTAACTGGTGTGCCCAAAAATTGGTATCGAAGCGGGTCTTCACCAAAAAGCGTTACCATCTTGAAGTAGATCCTTGACACACCATGGGGTTCTCAATGAATGAATTACCATTGACCTGTGAGTCAAATTATTACTTGATCTAGAAAATGAGAATGAAGGCTTATCTTGAGGAAATTGGTGTATGGAAGTCAGTTGTTAGTGGATATACACCTTCAAAGAAAGTGAAGACAGTAGCTCAGAAGGAAGCAACAAAAAATAATTATTTGGCTATGAAATCCACCCTTGAAGGCCTAACAAATATCCAAAAGAAGAATATAGGGAAGTGCATCTCAACTAAGGAACTATGGCTTAGGTTAGAACAACACTACTCCAATAAAGAAGAAGAAGCAGAGGTTATGGAATTAACGCTTGAATATCTAACAGATCTCCAAAAGGAGAAAATAGGAAAGTGCAACTCAGTTGAAGAATTGTCATTCAAAATAAATAAGCTAAAATTAGATGAAGAACAAGAAGCAGAAGATAACCCCATCAAAAGGTTAGTACAAGATCCAGGTAGGTATGAAGGTAAGTCCCCTGAACACTCTGTTTGTAATGCTTTTAAATATATGTGTTTATTAGGTATAGAAAATAAGAGCTATTATGAATTCATTGAATGCAAGACTTCAGAGTATGATGAAAATCCTTGCTCTCCGATCAGTTATATTATGATAGATAATGAAATTACTAATGTTTTGCAAGAAGTGAAAAATATTTGTGAACATAACCAGGTATTGCGAGAGAAATTGGACAAAGTCGAGAAGAGGAATCAAGAAGAATATGATAAGGCTACATAGACCATAATTAATGTGAAACTCCAAGTCGAAGAAGCTACCAGAATTAAAGAATCCATATCCAAATATTTGAAAGACAAACTTGAGAAGTAAGCCACGGAAATTGAACAGCAATAAGAAGAAATTGTCAAGCTCATAAGACTGCTAGAAGATAAAGAAAAAGATTTAATCTGCAATCTACAAGACAAAGACAGTGAGATAAGTTCCTACAAGACTAAATAAATATTGGAAGAGAGGTTAAGATGAAAACAAGAACTTGAAATCAAATCCTTGAAGGAAGAGTTACAGAAGTTATGTTTGACAAACTTTGAATTTGAAAAGGACCTCTTAGAACTCAAAAAGGAGAATCCTGCACTCAAAGGTCAACTGCAACAATCCCATGAGGATGATCAAAATTCAAAAGGATAGATGGAAGACAATATCCTTGGTATGAACAAATGGGTAGAAGAAGTCAGGAAAATAGCAGAAGATCTAATGAGACAACTCCAAGAAAAGATATAAATCTGTTAAAAGCAAGAATTGAAGATCCTCTCTTTGAAGGAAGACTTGGACAAAACAACTACTCAATTAAAGACAAATTCAAAGATCGAGAATAACAATGGATAATCTATGGTGGAGGAAGAAAAGAATAACAATTAGACACATATTCTTAAAAGATTCCATGATCAATAAGAATCAAGAGAAGTTACGGCTTAGAGATATCCTATTATGTTCAATTGCTATTGTTACAAGTACAATAACTATGGTCACAAAGCCATCCATTGCAGATATCATGAAAATATCACGCCAAGAAGAAATCAAGATGGGTTTTCCAATTGTTGTCATTATGATCATTTCACAAAACATTGCAGGATGCATGGATCAGTTAAAGTTTGGAGAAGAAGTCAAGTTCAATCGAATGATATGAACAACCATAATCCTACTAAAGTATGGAGAAAGAAGTTAGTAGATTGTACCATTGATCAAATAGAAATGATGAAAATCTTGGGAAAAAAAATATTGTTTTGAAGACTATCGCCCTGTGATATGAAGAATGCGTGAGAGGATATATGTACCTGATTATCATATTTGAGTATCGTAGTTGGTTCCAACAGTATTATTGTGACGTAATACAAGTCCGCCAAAGTAGCACCAGTGATAAGAGAACTCTTATTTCTAAAAGAAGATATTGTTGCCATTAATGCAAATAGGAAGAAAAGTTGCAAAGGAAGAGAAAGTTGATGACAGGGGGAGCATGCCCTAAGGGGGAGCAGTATGGTCAAAGAATGTTCCCTTTGCCATTGATTCCAAAGAGGGAGAGAAGTTGTGAATAAGGGCAACATGTTCTAAAAAAGAGTTATGGTGTTTTCATCAATTCCAAAGGGGGAGATTGTTGATTAAGTTGTAATTTATGCAAACAGTGTATAGGCATTAATGCCAACATGTCTTGATGCCCCTCGAGGAGCCCATGAGGGTTAAGTACGTGTCAGTGTCTAAGGAGACCTTTTGATCTTGTCCAAGCCCAAGTTTGAATCCCTTGGAGCCCTTGGGACAATGGAAAAAACCCTGAACACTCTATAGAGTGTTTAAGTACCCCAAAGATGTTTTATGGTGCCCCATTTGTTTCTCAGGTTCCCTAGTACCACAACTTATTCCCCGGTACCCTACAAAATTGTCCTCGGTGGATTGAAAAAGTTTTAAGAGTCCAAATGACCCTTTTAGTGGTTAGTTGTGTTTATGGAGTTCATGGTACCCTAGGAGAATGTCTAGCAACCCCACATGTGATGTCATGATGGATCTTGACCCTTAGAGGTCTCCTGGTGTGATCGAAGTGGTTGAAGAAGCTTATGAATCCCCTTCCTTGATGAAGAATCCTTGAATAAGGTGATGATGTGGTCATTAATGACTTGATGAAGACTTGGAACCCTTGATGAAGATCTCGATGCCCATGTAGCCCTTGTTGGGGTCATGGAACCCTTGGATATGGTCATTATGCATGAGAAGGTTTGGAACCCACACAAATGGAAACATGATGACCCTTGGACACTATATGATCATTGATGGTGCATTTGGAAATGATTTGGGTCTTGGAATCCATACAGATGGTGGTTTGTAAGCCCATGATTATTGGAGCCTTTGATATGATGGAATATTTGATCATGATTCCCCCATCACTTGGTGATGGAGTCCTATGTGATGGGCTTGAAGTCCATGGAAAGTATCGTGTTTAAATATTATATGTTATCTTTGAAAGAGTCCTTGAAACCATTGCATGTGGTTCCTTGGGTCTTGAACCATGATGATATATGGTCCTATTTGTGGTTATATGGCTATTGGGATGTAGATGGAGTTATATCCCATCGGCATGCCTTGATATGTTTAAAAATACTTTGAAGAATACTTTGAAACTCTTGTAGTTGGTGGTATGGTGTTTGGCACCCTCATGTGTAAGGTCTCTGATGTCCTGGCCATATTGAATAATTTAAGGATATTAGACCAAGAATTTTAAAATAAACCCATTATAGAGAGATAGTACTCATCAATCCATTTCCGTTCATATGTGGAGCATATTTTAACTCTTTACAGTTTAAGAGATATGGATTTTTTAAGTTGGTGTACCCCACCTTTTTGGGTGAGCCGACCAAACAAAAGAGAATTTAATTATTTGTAATTTTGAATTGCATGTCGGCCCAATGTAATAACTTTCCTCCACAACCTATATAAAGAAAATATCAAACATTTCATTTGTTCATCATCAATTCTCTCATAAATTTCACAACTCTTGGAGAAAAGTGCGAGATTTTGTGAAGGGGAAATTTATGGGCATCTTCACTAAAATTGACATAACTTTCTCATACAGAATGAGAATTAGAAAATTCTTGGCTTGTTGGAAGGCTTGTTACGAGGGATATTTGGTGACATTATCTACAAATTATTCTTTTTTTTCTATTATTTCTCCATCTTGTGATATTCAAAAAGGTATGACTCATGCTTCTGGGTTTCTCTTGTGATAGCACATGTCTCTCATGGATAGAGTTCATCTTTGATCTTAGTATGTGAGGCTATATATCAGTATATATCCTTGAAATCATTGAACATGTTATAGAGGATATGGTGATGCTTATCTTGGAATATATCTTAATGTGTTCTTGATATAAATCTTGATGATTATCTTGGATATTGTTGGCACAGGTATTGGTGCTTATCGTGACTGTTGTATAGTGTAGTATTGAATGGGAAATTGACATGCAAGTAATAGATCTTGTGAGTGATTTGTTTGTTCAACCTAAGTGTTTTATTTGAAAAATTGTTTGACAAGTGTTGATCATTGTGTCTTTGACGTAACTAGATATGGAATGTTATTGATTGTTAATGACAACCTCTGACCGTATTGTAATTGCCTGTTTTCTTGATATTTGATTGATTTGTTGACTTGATTTGAGTGGAGTGAAAAATCCTTTTGTGTCTAAGATTTTATGAGACTGGAAGAGTTTGACATAGTTGGTTAAGTCTTATATTCCTGGTTGAGGTTAGTTGGTTGAGGTATATCATGTTTAACTATCAAGTATTCCTTGACTGTGATTGAGGTTGGTTGTGGTGTCATTGAGTTGAGTGTGATTGGACAAATTTTGGTTGATTGTATGTGAAGTCTCTTGGTTGCTCAAATGTGTCTCTTACTTTATGAAATAGGCCAAGAAAGAAGGGTTGGCTGACTATCAGAGCAATTGATTATACTAACACAAGTATATGATTTATTTGGCATAGGTACACAGGCATATTGGTACAGGTTGGTTCAGTTGAGAAAGATTGGCACAAGTTGCCTTATGTACAACAAGATTTGATACAAATTGATTGGACAGGTTGATGAGAAGTGTGATTAAATGGGCAGTGATCATTTGATGAGTAGCGATCAGATGATGAGCATTGGTTAGTATTGGCAGTGGTTGTGTAGTGTGGTACAGATTGTGTAGTGTAGTACAGGTGTTGATTAACAGGTCTGCAGGATCAGTGCGGTTGTGGTTCAACAGTTTCTATCTCCATATTAGGGTGGAAGGATAGGGCAAGGAAAGGGGGTTGTAGCCTCTTTTCGGTTGTAGTCGAAGAACTGGGGAGTTGTAGCTTCCTTCAGGTTGTAGCTTGTAAATCAGGGGGTTGTAGCCTCCTTCCAGTTGTAGCTGGAGAACTGAAGTCATTGTAATAAGGGAGTTATTGCCTCCTTCTAGTTATTTCTAGAAAACTATTATAAAGGCTTCTGTGGTCCCCCCCCCATAACCTGAGTTTCCATGTAAAATCTGGTGTTCTGTGTTTCATGCTATGCTTTTGATGTGATGATGATATGATGGTGATAATAATGTTAATGATGATATATGATAATGGGATAATGAATAATATTGAATAAGTTGTTGATTGTTAATAAAAGTGAAAAAGTAATAGAATTTTTGCACATTGATTCACCCTCCCTCTTAGTGTAACTGGTGTGCCCAACATGTAGAACAATCAATATCATCTTAATTGATGCATAAACATTGGTGTCATTGATTTTCCCATTGTTGGTGTTTCTGAGTTATTGGATTTTAATTTGTAGTGTTGTTTTCAATTTTTTATGCTTTAAGCACCCATGGAATCCATTCGAGGAACATTCTAAAATTCAGTGAATTTTTGTCAAAATTTATAGCTCGAAATTTGATTGTTTTATCTTAATAATATGAATCCACTTACACTTCAGGCTCGAGAACCCAAATAAGTTAATTTTGAGGAGTTGTAACTATGAGTTACATAGGTTGTGACTCTCCACTAATATCAACTTTAGTGATTCTTTTGTTTTTTCCACGATGCTTTAACACATAAAAGGGATATTTTTATTAAGGAACAAGCTCCTCATTACATTTATTTTATTACTTTTTTTTTCATTTCATCATATCTACTTTACTTTTAGTTTTTTTCCCTTTTGGGACGAACAAATGACTTCAATCCAAATGTGCTAACATGTAATTTATGCACTTTTCTCTTTAGATAACCACTTTTATTATGATGAGAATGGTGTGGCTGTGAAGGAAATTGAAGGTAGTGTATTACACGTTCTTTATTTGTATCTTTTATTACATTGAAAAGAATTAGTCTTATCTCTCGGATATGTGAATGTTTCATATTTTCAACATAAAAATTAAAATTGAATAACATAATTCATGTTAAAAATTATATTTTCCTCACCTCCAATAAGAATGTAGCAATCCATTTGGATTCAACCTTTAAATTTTATATATTTTATATTCTAACTTTAATATATTTTATTTTCATTTAAAAAGTTATTATTTGTTTTACATATAATTAAGTGACATGACTTTTTTTAATACAAAAGAGGATGAAAACAAGTGCTAAAATTGTACATCTTCTTAAATAATATTAAAAAAATTAATTATTAATTATCGTAATATACACAATCTAATTGGAAATGACATTAACTACTATCTACAATTTGTTATTTAATAAGTGATATTCAATATACTTATATTTAGTTTTTAATGCAATATAGCTTTTGGAATTTTATGGATTTTATTTTTCCATAGTTTGAGCAATTGCTTTACATGGGATTGGAAGGTCTTTAGCTTTACCAACTTATGATTGTTTTATGACGATTTCCTCGAGTCTCATGTATCATTTTTTTAAGGTTATGATGATTTTTCTGCATCTTGAAACTGAACCTCACTTGCGAGAATTGAGAATCATATTTGTAACCCAAGGTCACTAAGGGGCTAAGCAGGTAGAACTTGATATTCATAATGAGCACCATTGTTTCCTTGGGATTCTCCTATGTTCACCCCACATGAGCCATGTTCATCGTCACTAGGTCCACAACTCAAAACATAATGGTTGAAGCTTCTATGATTCGTTGAATTTGAGGGACATAGTGGTCGTAATGGCCATCAACAATCTAGATTTTCTTGACCTTATACTCACTCATGGATGTGTTTGAGCAAGTGGTCACAGTGTTAGGAGTGATACAGGCCTTGCCCAGGTGCACGCTGGGGACAACAGTCGACTAAATAAGTCAAGTACTGTTATGTCATAAGCATAAGAAGAACCAGAAAGCAGGTGTTGTACAGGACAATACACCCTTGTAACTTAGGGTCTGGGGTTACCAACTTACTAATAGACTTACAGAGAATCAACTTTTACATAAAATGAAATAGGAGTAGGAAGAGATTTTGGCTTACCCGGTTTATGACAGTTGATCCAAGCTTGGTCTTCTCCTGCTTCAATCTTCTCCAAAGCTTCTAGGGTGGATTCTCTTCACTTGCAAAGAGCCAATTCTTCAAGAAATATCTCATACATATATATATCAGAGGTTAGATGAAATACATATTAATAACATAATTTACATCATTCATTAACCAATATACATGAGAAAATAACAACACAAAGTTTAGAAGAAGAATTCTCTTTATTAACAAACAGTGAATATGTGAGAATACAACCCAGCTTCTGACACAAGGACTCCTATGCGACTGAGGAAACTGATTTATGCTGCTCCAAGAATCTGAAGGTATACCACCAGCATAACTTTTCTCTTCCAGAATTGATTGATTATCCCCATCCCAAGGCCTTTATTTATACATTGGTGAATAGAGTAATTTCGAAGGTTAGGATGGTTGAGACATTTGGGTTAGTTATGGATTAAGGCCCAACTAATCTCATCTAATCATGATTTATATTTTTTAATTTCGAATTAAGCTACACATGAGTATTTATATAAGTAAGTCATGTGTGACATGCTTGTTGCTCAAAGGAAACTCGTGTGTTCAATGTACACGCGGGTTGCAATGCAAAAAGTCGTGTGTGACATGCAAGTTGCAATGCAAATAGGAGCGTGTGCAACCCTAAACTAGAAATAAAAATATATCAGGCTAGTCTGGAGATCATGCATCAATGGTCATGCACATCTATATTTTTTTGGCCACTTCAATCCTATTTGTCCTTTTGTGTACCGACATAATGGATGTCAGCACTCGGACGAAGAAGTGTCATTTTTGTTGATAACAGATGCCCCCTAATGTGTGAGGTCAGAGTGAAGTGATGGCCAAAATACATTACAATATTTATCTTGGAGAACTCAAATGTCCAAGGAAGTAGAGGAAGTACCTGAAACAAATACATATCAGTGGCATATACAAAATCATATTTGAGGATGCCATGTTCAATATACTGGAACACTAACTCCTTTACAATATTTGATTACATCATATGATATGAGTACAAGACCACATATATTACAAAGGTGGATCAAAGCCACAATATACAATGATAAGTCTTCAAAATCTGGAGGCTGTGTAACTGAACATAACACAATCTTGTGCAACTCAGGTTATAAATGTGAACCTAACTTTCTTCATCGAAATCCAAAGGAACTAGTACAATCCTTACCATGTGAATAGATGTGCTGAAGTCCAACATGGAAAGGAATCAACATATTGTCAATCAATAGGTGAAACTGACAACTGAAGCAAAGGAGTTCACTAATAATGGTAGTGAATCCTGAGGTACCATTGTCAAAACTCCAAGTCTTCGTTTTCAGGAAGTGCTGATGAGAAACCATGTTGTGATGAGGAAAAAAATAGATCCTCCAATGGATCACAAGAGTGACTAGGAACTAGATGTAGGAAGCTAGACACAAGTGACACTCAGATAGGATAATGATGGAATCAGAATAATAGTCAGATGCAGGGATAGATCCTTGAACAGTGAGCACGACAAAGAGATGACCCAAGGCAGATTTTAACTTTGCAGATAGGACAACTAAACTTATATGTCATGTAGGAGACATGATCAGATTACCCATGTATAAAGGACAAGTGGAGGAATAAGAAAATCGAAATAATAGTTGAGCTAAAAGTGTACATCGACACATGAGTATTGAAAAGTTCAGAGAGTGCTATGTTCAAGGAAGACATGTTGCCACCGTTTGTAACCCAAAAAGAATACTTCTTCTTTATCTTTCCTGTTAAATTTTAATGAGTCCAAGAAAGTCAACTCAGGTCTCTCTTAATTTTTGACAAGCTTGAAGAGGGGAGAGAATAATGCTTGAAAAATTCACCGATTCGTGTAATTTACGAGCCCGAACTAGTACATCCTCGATGGTGTTTTCATATTTTGAGAGTCTGAAAACTTCGAAGAAGACTCCAAGGGGGTGCTTTTTCATCCAATTTAGTCTCCTAAGGCTAGCAAATTATAAAACATACCATAGAAGAGCTCTCTTGGCTTCCGAAGAATTAAGGCACACCTTTTTCGTACTGAGTCAGGAAGGTCTGAAAAAGTTTAAATTACCACCTACCCAACACCCCTTCAAAAGTGGCATATGGCTTGAGTTTTATGTGTGAAGAAAAGAAAGATCACTCGGAAAGATCCATTTGGTTACGAGAAATGGGGCTTAAAACAGTAAACTCAATGCTTTGTTCTTTAGGGTTTAATGAGGATGACAAAGGCATAAAGTACGCTCAGAATCTTTTTCATGTTTAGGTCCAAAGCACGAAAAAGAGAAAACTAAGCTCATACCGGGCGGTCATTGTCCGTAAATTTAGTCCCTCGGGTCTAGAAAAGCGATAAACCTATACCTGAGAATTCTCTTCTCAATTCCGAAGAAAAGAGAGTGTTCATTTTTCATATTATTCCACATGGTCTGAAAAAGGATAAACTACCACCAATGTGGATGCCCATTCACATATTCTTAACGAGCCTGAATGGAAAAGTTTACTCGGTAGTCAAGTAAATTTTGAGGAGTTAGACATGGGCCTAAAGAAAAACCATAAAGGCAGGGAGCCTTATAAAGGGGATACCTTGTAAAAAGAGACCAAAATGAGGCTCAATTTGGCATGAAAAATAGATAATAAGGCTTCCATGAACCTATGACAAATGCGGCATGAGTACCAAAATAAAATAAGGTGTTCTAAACTAGGGTACTCATGGAAGGAAGGCCCTATCCACGGAAGAACAATGGTATAGACAAGGTAACAATGGTTAAACACCATAGTGTGTGGTCAAAGAAGTGATCCTAGG
Organism: Pseudotsuga menziesii; assembly: GCA_001517045.1. NCBI lineage: Eukaryota > Viridiplantae > Streptophyta > Pinopsida > Pinales > Pinaceae > Pseudotsuga > Pseudotsuga menziesii. The sequence goes on from LPNX010461570.1 coordinate 96,943, forward strand.
GTTAAATCAGATTAGGTATAGATGCAAAAATTCATGTGAATGACCAAAATCCTACCCTATATGAATGAATAATGACTTTAAATAACCTTGAACCTGTTGCATTAGGAAAAAAAATGAGATGGCATTAGTTCAATTTATAAAACAATTTTTAAACTATAGGCTAAAAATCCACAATTTGAAAATTTTCCTATATATAGTCCAAAAATAGAAATCAAATATACCATTTCATGTGTTTTACCCAATTAGGCAATTTTGACCTTTGACTTCAATCGCTCGGTGTGGACAAACCAGTGGACGGTTTTCGATTCCGCAAGTGCCAGGTAAACTAGCTCTCCTTTCTATTCCATTTTAACCATTTCAATTTTCAATTTTATGCAAAAATTTGATGTTTAAGCCTGCCCTAGGGAGGCCATGTGGGTAGGTGACTTACACAGTTGCGTACATGCGTTTTACACGTGACCTTCCCAAAGGAAACTCGTGTGTCACATGCAATCTGTCTCAAAGATAGTCACGTGTACTGCGCGACATAGGAAAAGTCAAGCTATGGCCAAAAACAAATATTTTTGATGAATTTTAATGTTTGATAATGGTTCAATGAGTAGGTTCAACCATGGTTTTGGAATGAGGGAGTGAGAACACGAGGATATGGACCGAGATGCACTGAGTAGTTCCCCCACTATGCAAGCATTACAACAAAGTGGGATACAAAAATTCTTCTGCACTTCGCCCATGTGGGCTAATGTCCGCTTTCTCGAACACTTGATTGGCTACTGGGACCATGACCTTAGGGATTTTGACCTTCAATGTGAGATCTTGGAGGTGGATTTGGAAGACATACATTTCATCACGGGTTTGTCTTAACAGGGAATCCCTGTCAACCTCAAAGGTACTGGCAAGGAAGGAGACTCCATGAGTGTCCAAGATTATGTGGACACCTACTGCATGCCCAAGAGTTAGAAAAAGGGATCATACATCCCTATTGTGCATATTACTAACTTCCCTCTACATGTGTTGGTAAGTACTATAGTGAGGGTTGTAGGATCTTCATCACTTCATCTTGCTACTCGGAACCAAATAAGGATTGTTGTAGAGTGCTTACAGGGAACCATGTTTGATTGGTGCTTGAGAATAATCCCGAATATGAAAAAATAACTCTCTAAGTCTAGAGAGTTCGTCGCAAGAATTTTGGGTTTTCAAGTGTATTAGTGGCCTTATTTTTTGAGAGAGTGTCCACAATCGGCCTTGCGATGTCACTTCCATCATTCTCTCCTCGACAGCCAAGAGTGACCAGGTGGGGAGATATTTTCCTTCACCGAGGTAGCGGTGGATTAGTTCAGAGTGTGTATGATGACGATTTCTACTTGTGGTGGGGGAGGCAGTTTCTAGCACTAGAGCAGTTTCCATATGTTGGTTTAGACTTTTGAGGTGACATTGATCTTGTCCTCCCTCTAGGAGGAGTGTGAGGAGCGCTAGGTATTTTAATTTTGATGTTTTTAAATTTTTATCATATATATATATATACATATGTATAAGAGTTTTTAATCCATTTTAATGTTTAAAATGCAGATATTGGGTATGTATGTCCTGATGGGAATCCCGAGATGTATGTGCGACCAATGGTAGGGGAAGACCAGGATTTGATGAGGCTACTCGAGGGGAAGTTGGCCAGGATTACCTATAGAGTCCCATCCATACAAATTGAGCAAATCCCTGCCATCATACAGGAACTTGTTGTTGGAATTCCACCCACCTGGATACGACTTATGCGAAGGGTAGCTAGGGATGTACTAGTCTATATAGAAGCTGCGGAGTCTGTTGTAGTTGAAGAAGTTGAAGATGTTGGTGATCAGGGTGACCGGGGTGATAAGGGATAGATCTAGAGGCATTTTATGGATTGCGATCCAAATTTTGTATATTTTTGTATATTTATACATTTATGACCAGATCTGAGGATCAACACTCGACCTATATTATGGACAGATTTTTACACACACACATATATGTATATATATTGTTGGTTTGTTTACATGTGTTCAAAATGTGTCTGTTATGTATTTTTATAAAATGTGTGTTAAGTGCCAATCTAAGATATAGTTCACATATGCATCAGTTAATGAATTTTGATTTCGTGGAATATGATTAAATGAAATACAATCAAAATTTCTTTCAAGTAATCTCACCTTCAAAAACCGAAGTAACAAAATAGGGTTTCGCACCTGATAAGCTCGATTGAGCTAGGAAACCACCAGTTGAGAGTCAAGTCTGACTTCCAACTAAGTGATGCCACATGACAAGGCATCCCATAAAATCTCAATGACGGCCCTATATTCGGCCACATTATTGATAGCAGGACCTAGACAAGCACCTCCAAAGGCCACTAGCTGTCCTGAGGGTGAGTATATGACCCATGTGGCTGAAGCTAGGTTGCAAGTGTGACGACTAGTGCCATTTGCAAAACCTACGAATCACTTAGAAGACATCTGTAGCAACCAACAAATGATATAAGAACACAAACCAGCTAACTATTGTACATAAATTACATACAAGAAAAGTACAAGAAAAAGTGCTAAGCCTAAGCATAGTACTTCTTCAGGTAGATCCCATTTCTAGGCTCAGGAAGTTTATTCCCTTCAAAATCAGTTAATTCATATTCCCTATCTTCAAAAATTTCGACACGATGTAGGGTCCTAACCACATGGAACTGAATTTCCCTGCCCCTAGTGGTTCTTTGTCATGATCCCAGAGCAAGACAAGCTCCCCCCCAGATAAAATCCTAGGCTTGACCGATTTATCATATTGATTTTTAACCCTATTTTTATGAGTCTCGTTTGTTGTCAACACATCTCTACGTTGTTCATCTAGATGTTCCAAATGTAGCAAACGTTCTTCTAGTTCAGTCGTGTCAGGTAACACATGAATGGAAATTTTCAGTGACGGGATTTCACAATCAACCGGAGTTACTGCTTCCACCCCGTGAATGAGTTGGAAAGGTGAGAACCCCGTGGCAGTTTTAACATTGGTTTGGTATGCCCAAAGTGCAGGATACAGCATAATGTGCCAATTTGATCGGGTTGCATTAATAGTACGCTTGAGAATAGTCTTCAAGGTCTTATTGAATGCCTTGACTTGACCATTCACTTGCGGGTAGAAAGAAGATGAGTGATCTTGTTTAAAACCTAGAATAGTATCCAATTCGGTCATCATGCTATTCTGGAAATGACTGCCATGGTCAAACACAATCTCTTTTGGAATACCGAAACAAGCGATAATTTGGTTGAAAACGAAAAAAACTGCATTTTCCATGTCATCCCTGAAGGTGGGCATTTCCTCTTCCCACTTTGTAAAGTAACCAACAACGACAATGATGTATTTGTGCCCCCCATCCAAGACTGGATTGCACATCATGTAATCTATCCCCCACTCAGTGAAGGGGCCCACTGCGATGAGGGGAAATAGTGGAGAAGGATGTGACCGCATCTTTATGGTGTAAAGCTGACAAGGATGACAAAGCTTCACAGATTCCACACAATCTTTAAAGATCATGGGCCAGAAATAACCGTCACGTAAAATCTTCTGGGTCGTTGCTAAGCCAGATAAATGACCCCCACATGCTTCGTTGTGGGCATCATTTAGGACACTCTTGGCCTCTTTGTGGGTGAGGCATTGACGTAAAACAAAGGCTACCCCTCTATAGTATAAAGTATCCCCAATGATAAGGAAGTTTTTTGCATGTACGTGAAGTTTGCGTTGATCTTCCCGCGAAAGGGTCGCATGACACTTCAGAGTCTGGAGATAGATAAGTATATCTCTGTACCAAGGATTGGAGGTGGAAATCAAAAAAATGTGCTCATTTTGGAATGAGTCTTCTTCAACTGCTACATCTTCTTCCACTAGAAATTTTGCAATAAGCTCTACAAAAACTAAGGATTTTTTCAATTTGGAAGATTGAAAATCCAATTCAAACTCCTGAAGAATGACTATCCATTTGTTGAAGTTTCCCCCGACTATGCATCGAGACAAAACATACTGAAAGGGATTGGCATCTCCCACTACTGTTGTAGTCCTTAGTAAGATGTAGTGATGTAACTTCTGCACAACACAAACAGCTGCTAAAGCCAACTTTTCAACGTGGGAGTACTAAATTTTAGGGCCATCTAAAGCTTGGCTAAGGTAATAGACGAAATGCTCTTGGAGCTCATCATCTTCCTGGAGAAACACTACCCCAATGGTTGACTCAAACATGACCAGATACAATATAAAATCGTGAGAGTAATTCGGCAGACATAACAAAGGAGCCGACAACAAAGCTTTATTTAATGCTGCGAAAGCAAGTCGTGCAGTTTCATCCCATACATGGGGTGTCCTGCTTCAACAGGTGCATGAAACCTTTGGTGATATTGGAATAATTCACAATAAAACGTCGAAGAAAGTTATAGTTTCCTTCTAGGCTCTGAATTTTCCTAATAGAACGATGAGGAGGCAGATTTGCAATGGCCTCAACTTTCAAAGGATCCACCTGAATACCTTTGCTAGAAACTATGAACCCAAGAAACTGACCTGGATCGACACAGAAAACACACTTGTGGGGATTCAATCGTATTTTGTAATGCTTGCATCGTTCAAAAATTAAGCGCAAGTGATCTAGATGATTGAGCCTCTTACGAGAATGAGTAGGTAGATCATCTAGGTACGGCTCGACAATAGTCTTGATGTCATGGAAGGCAAAATTCATTGCCCACTGAAAGGTATCCCCTGCATTTTTCAATCCAAAGGGCATTTTCTTATACGCAAATGTACCCCAAGGACAAATGAAATTCATTTTATGTTGGTCTTCTGGCTTGATTTGAATCTGATTATACCTAGAAAAACCATCCATAAAAGAAAAAACCTCACTCCCCACACAAGCATCAATGATTTGATCTATGAATGGTGTGGGGTAGTTGTCCTTGGGACAATATTTGTTTAAATTGTGAAAGTCTATACATACATGTATCTTCCCTTGATTTTTATCGACAAGAACATGATTGGATACCCACTCCATCAAAGCGATCGAGTAGATGAAACCAGCTTTCAACAGCTTTTCCACTTCAGCCTTAACGATTGCCGCTTTATGCGGGTTGACAGGTCTAAGTTTTTGTTGAACCAGTTTAGCATCAGGATAGGTTCAGATTTCATGTTCGACTATCGATGGATCTATGCCTGACATCTCCTCATATGACCAGGAAAACACGTCGCGAAACTCCTTCAATAAGGCTGTATAGATAGCAATCTCCTCTGGAGAGCAGTTTGCACCAATATATACATTTTCCAGGATGTTGGGATTTGCAAAGATGTTGATAGGGATAGTAATGGAAATGTTTTCCATATTCCCCTCAGCAAATATTCCCTTCCTTAGTAAGGGATTGATCGGTATATCAGCATCACCTGCCAGTCTCACATGGAACTCTTGGTTTTCAATCCTGATTAGCTCTGGAAGAAAGTAGGATCTATGGTGAAGATCTTTGTAGATCTTATCTCGCCTGCACATAGCTTCCAAAATGGCTTTGTCTGAAGGAAAAGCCATGTCTAAGAAATCATCAGTATACAAAGATTTCTCTGCCCAAGCATGAAGATAGGCTTCTTCCGACTCCTCTGAGACTGTGGGAGGAATCAGAATGGGATCAACAGTGCTGTTAACGATAGACTGATAAGCTACTTCCACTGCCGATAAGGGCACTTTAGGTTCGTAAGGGGAAGGAAGGACCCAAGGATCCGTTCTATCGACAACTGTAGTGATAGACTTCCCTACACTAGTATAAACTAAGTAGTGTATCGAGGCTGGAATATCAAAAGTTCCCATTAATGATGAGTACATACCAACCCCCAAGCTCTCATTAGCTAGTTTAACCTGATCAACTAATGGTACGATGTACTCATTAGTTTCCATGCATCCCTTTCGAGTTAAATTGAGTTGGTCAACACTGAACAAATTCCCTTTGTCTAGAAACACTACCACTCGAGAATGATTGAGGCAATCGCACACATAGCGTAAATCCAGTTTCTCCCCAGAAGCAAGTTATAATCCAATGGAGCATCAATCACCTCCACTTCAATAGACACTACCTTCCCTGCCAGCTTAATCTCAAAAGCTGGTAGGATACCATGTAGAAGGAATGACCTTCCGTCGAAAGCAGTAAGTAAGGTGTTCGATGGAACTAGCTCCGGGGATCCAAGAGCCTTCCAACAAGATAAAAACATGACACATGTGGAAGCACCTTCGTTAAAAACTGTCATTCCAATGGTCTTTCCACCATGGATGACATCTACTGACAAGGCCACATGATATGACAGATGAATCTTAACATCAGACAAATTAAATTTCGTCATAAGGCTCGACGAATCCATACTACCTAAGGCTGCTAAGAGTGCATCTCGTTGGGCGGGACAACTCTGTAGCACCTCCAAAGAAAACATCACACATGGGGTTTGGGACAAATATTCAACTACAAAGTAATTGGCTACAGCCCTCGCATTGGTATTGTGCAATGCTTTCTTAAAGACACCTTTTGGTATTTTGGGCATAAGATCAACAGGCTTCTCGATCGTGAGAGGGTTAGAAGTTTCACCTATACACCTACCCTTCTCTGGAGCCTCCGTCTCATAGTTCTTATTTCTAGTTTGGAGTAATGTCTCGAATCGCACCATGTTGATATAATTTTGGCCAGGGGTAATATCAGTGCCCCCAGCTACATTAGAAACCAAAGTTGCATTATGTCCTTGGGGAAATGGATCCTTCAGGACAGTCGATTGTTGATTCTTGAGCAACTTTTGAGCTTGACCAATAAGAGGGCATTGATGGGTACAGTGATCTTCCTCGCACAACTTACAGGGAAATTTCACCTTCTTCTTCTTTTTTTTGCCCCTATCAACATTATTTGTGGGTCTAGCCTTGTTTTGGTTTCCCTCACCTTTCTTCCCCTTTTTCTTTTTCCCACTGGGCTGCTGATTGCCCTTTTGGGAGGATTGAGCAAAAACATTTGCGTTTTGGGGTGAGGGGGAATCCTTTGTTGCCTCTGTTGTAGACTGTTTAACAGACAACTCATGGAGTTGTTTATCTAAAGACTCTATAGTGGGAGATTTAACTCAACCAACCACACCTTCAGTGTGGGGTTCAGGCTTAGGTTTCTCGACACTATGTGTAGGCCACGGTGCCTCAGGAATGATTTCATATAGTATCCCAGACTGAGAGTATATGAAATCTAGCTATTGGGCCCTTAGGATGGTCTCTTCCTCATTAGCTACTCCTGAGGTGGATACATCCTTAGATATATATGGCAATAAAGACTTAAGGAACCATTCTAACAAAAACTCGGGAGGGATGGTGGCCTTGATGAGCCTCTTTCACCTTTGCCACTCTTGGATATGATCTGAAATGTGAGTGGTTTTCTCCCGCCGAAAGGTGGACAATAAATCTGTAGCGACATCATACTGGACAGGAAGTTGGAAGTGGTTAAGGAACACATTGGCTAAGTCCCAAAAAATTTCAAACGCAGCAAAGGGAAATTCAATATACCACTTTGTTGCGACACTAGTTAGAGTTATTTGGAACAACCTCAACTGAACGATCTCATCGTTCAGCGAGTTGGAAGAGCACCACAAGCGAAAGGTGGTGATATTCACCAACTTTGCCCTCGAATTTTGGAATGTTCGAGGGTATTTTGGTAGGGATAGGTGGCCAAGTGGCATCATGTTTCACCGGGTCATTCATTAACTTGGACAAATATGGCAAGTTTAAAGTTGTCAGGAACAAAAGTTTGGGCCTAACCGGAGCTTGAAAAGTGCGATTTTGGGAGGTAGAAGGACTTTCCCCCTACTTACAAAATGTAAAGGTGGGGTTTCCCCCAACTACTGGTTGTGAAGTAGTTGAACTACTTGGAAATGGATTACACCCATAAGCTAGTGGATTATTTGTGTGCAGTGCAGTTTATATGGTTTGAGTCGCTCCAGTTGAGACTGGAGTCTGGAAAATAGGAATAGTTATCCCTCTGCTAAAAAGCGAGAAAGGAGAGCTAGTGAATGGAGCTGAAACTGAAGTTTGGAAACGCTGACCGTAATAGTTAGTATTTCCAAATTGCATCCCCACATATGCAGGTATAGGGCATACATAAGGAGTGGACAGGGGAATATGCCCCCATTCCACAGGAAACCCTGGACAAATGAAGAGGATCCATTGGGACCACTCTAAGTAGTGTGTGCAAAAGAGGGGGAAGCAAAAGGTGCACTGGGAATACCAGTGACCACCCCACTAGAATGGCCTACTACATTCGTGGAAGCCGGTGGTTGGACCACCTGACTACTTGGAGTTAAAGGAGTAGTGAGTATATTTGTTATAGGAGTACCAATCGGGGGAGGTGGCACTCCTTCAACTGAAATGGCTGAAATGGGGGTAGATGGACCTTCTCCCAAGCCAGCCATGAATATGCTCATGGGAACACCAATCACAGGTGAATAAAATGGAAGAACTTGGACCGTCACATGTTGTTTAAGTTAGTAAGAGGTGAATTAAATTTTCTTGCAAACTCATCATCCTGCATGTATTCTATCTCTACTGTGGTTTTATCAACCTAGTTTGTCCTAAGTTCCTATTCACCTAGAACTTCACTGATTACTACTAGTTCAAAAGAACAGTCTGTATCTAATCTCCGCCTTTGAGGGGGGGGTGGAGGCTCCACTGTAGTAGCTGGAGGAAGGTTTTGAAGCCTTCTTGACCTTCTGAGAGGTTGGTCCTCCATGATTAAAAATTGATTCTTGACACACCCTAAGGCTGACTAAACACAAACAAACCACACAGCACTCACTACAAAATTTCCTAAATCCAAAGTAGAAACAAAGGGTAAAAGATATGCTTTCCAAAAGAAAGCTGAGAGACAATTACTTGGCGTCCTTATAGATGTTCTTAGGCACAAGCGGAGGAATCACCCAACCACCCTCCTACACTTTCTATCGAGGTTACCTTTCAAGCTCGTCCAAGGTCAACCAGAAATAGTCTTCCAGTGTACCTGTGTATGAACCCTAGATGTCAAAGAGACTAAAGGCTACCGCAACTATATGGACAGTCTAGGGGGACAGTTGCAAGCCTGATTCGTACACATGGGTAGGGTAGCAAATCCCGAAACCCTATCAACACCGGCATCGCACGGGGCCCAAGAGGTGGTATTGACAGAATTCCCCAGATGCGTGAAAATATTGGTCTACGCTTTGACAATGAATTGAAGGGTTATCTCCTCAATCCAAGCCTCCATGCGGCCTCATGCTTAACTCTCGTTTGAGAGGAGATTCCCAGATATAATCAACATAGAAGAGGATTTACCTATTGATTGGCCAGATACGTCTGAAATCAAATACTTGTGGAGAGCTGAAACTCCCTAATCCACAAGTCTAGCCTAAGCTAGTTGGTGTAAGAGCCTAAAAATAAAACTTACTAATAATTTTTTAATTATATTGTTCATTTTAAAAGGTTGTTTTTAGTCAGTGGCAAATGGCATGAAACTTATGTGGTGTTATAGACTCGATAAGAAAAAGAAAAATGATGTATAAATCAAATTTCAAAGTAAATTGTGACTACTTAAACCAAATTTCCTTTCTTTTTGTAAATAGAAGCTAATGAATTTATAACTAAGTGCAAGAAAACTAAGACTTCTTTTTATAATTTTGAATTTTTATTTGAAAAATATTGAAAAGAAACAACTAAATGCAACTAAATGCAAAAGCATAAAATGTTCTTATTCTCTTTTCAATGACATCAAAAACTATAATGCAACTAAATGCAGGTTTTGAGCAAGTTCTAATAATCAAAGCATATAAAAAGTGAAATGAGGCATAAAGGACCTAAATAGACCTACTTCAACCAACAGGAAGAAGACTTGGATGAAACCTGACTTGGAAAACTATTGAACCCAAAGAGTCCACTAGATTCACAAAAGAAGAGTGACAAACTGACACCACAAGACGCAGCACAGAGTATAAAGCATCCAAGGCCCTGATCACTGACCTAGACACAAGCACTCAATTCTACAGACCAAGCAGGAGGACCACCTACATTTCACAAATGAAAGAAATTCAAACAAAGAGCTCAAAGGCTTGATGAACAAGAAAACGGTGTGACACATAGACTTTAGACTCACTGAGTCATGCCATAAAAATAAGACTTCCAAACAACTAAAAATCCAAAGAGATAGGGACAAGCAAACCCTATCAAACTTATAGACCGCTACAGGAAACATGCAACTATGTATGCAGGAAACATGCATATGCAACATGACTGTCTAGACAACAACCTGCATGTACAATGTCACACACGTGACTGTGCATGAAGCAGCCCACGTGTACTGCTAAAAAAATTTCAAAGAAAAAAGACTAGCAAATAATTATGGGCATACTACACTGTAAATCAAAAAGTAAGATGAAAAGAATCACACTCAAAATCATAATCAGAACAAAGACTGGTAAAGGGACCTACAGGATGAACCCACGGCAGGCTTCACATCCCAGCGTTGTTGCCAGTTCTGTTATATAGGACAATACACCCTTGTAACCTAGGGTCTGGGGTTACCAACTTACGAATAGACTTACAGAAAATCAGCTTTTACAGAAAATGAAATAGGAATAGGAAGAGAGTTTGGCTTACCCGGTTTATGATGGTTGATCTAAGCTTGGTCTTCTCCTGCTTCAATCTTCTCCAAAGCTTCCAGGGTTGATTTTCTTCACCTGCAAAGAGCCAATTCTTCAATAAATATCTCATACACACACACATATATATAAGAGGTTAGATGAAATGCATATTAATAACATAATTGACACCATTCATTAACCAATATACATGAGAAAGCACAATACAAAGATTGGAAGAAGAATTATATTTATTAATAAACAGTGAATAGGTGAGAATACAACCCAGCTTCTGACACAAGGACTCCTCTACAACTGAGGACACTGAGTTCTGCTGCTCCAAGGCTCTAAAGGTATACCACCAGCATAAATGTTATCTTCTAGAATTGATTGATTAGCCCCATCCCAAGGCCTTTATTTATACATTAGGAAATAAAGTAGTTTTGAAGGCTAGGATGGTTGAGACAGTCAGGATAGTTATGGATTAAGACCCAACTAATATCATCTAATCACGATTTATATTTTTTAATGTTGAATTAAGGTACATGCAAGTATTTATATAAGCAAGGTGCGTTTGACACACTTGTTGCTCAAAGGAAACTCACGTGTTCAATGTACACGCGGGTTGCAATGCAAATAGCCGCATGTGACACGCGAGTTGTAATGCAAATAGGAGCGTGTGTAACCCTAAACTCAGAATAAAAATATATTGGGTTGGTCTGGAGATCATGCATCAATGGTCATGCACATCTATAGTGTTTTGGCCACTTCAATCCTATTTGTCCTTTTGTGTACTGATATAATGGATGTCAACTCTCGGACGGAGAAGTGCCATTTTGGTTGATAACAACAAGAACACACTAGGTCGACAAGAAATATACACACACAGACAATATGCAATAATTCCAATCAATTTATTACTTTTTCTCCATGAAATATTGAGGAATCAGATGATGATAAGAACGATGATATACTGCACTAATGTACATGCTTATATAGGATGTTGAGATGCTTGGGTGACTACCCACTACGTTTAGTTACAAAGAAGTTATAATGGTTCAGAAGTTCAATAATCGCAGAGCATGTTGGTATGTTGTATGTCGAGGCAAACCTATCAAATGAACATGTTGAAGGGGACATGTCGAAGGCAAACCTGTCAGATGAACATGTCGAGGTAGACCTGTCGAAGGAGAACCTATTGGTTGCTGGTTGGATCATTCCTCCTTCCTTAAAAAACAATGGGATCCATTGTGTATTCGTTCAGGTGAGGAAAATTGTTGGCTAATTCAGTAGAAGAGTACCATTTTCCTTGCGCGGGGAGTTGTACAGCTTTAACCACTTGAAACAAGGGAATGGAGTTCGTCGTTGTATGGTGTATGCATCATCCCACAATGGTGTCACAATGAAGAGGTTCTTGAACATCTGGATGGATGTCTTTGGGTTCTGTTGTCTGCAAGTCGTTTTGTTCCAACAATGGTGCATGGTATGGTCAAAGTAGATCTACATTGAAAACTGGATGTAGGCCAAGGCATGCAGGAATGTTGAGCTGAAAAGTGTTTTCTACAATCTGTTTAAGGATATTGTATGGACCATATCGCAAAGGTTTCAACTTTCTGTATGGACCAGTGAAGCGCTCCTTCTTAAGATGTAACCAGGCCTGATACCCAATTTGGAATGAATGAGGAATACGATGTTTGTCATGTCGGGCCTTAGATTTTACATTAGATCATTGTAACATCTCCTATGCTTGCTTTTGAATGTTGTATATTTTATCTCTGAACTTCAATGCTTTCTCCACTTCTCGTCCTTCAAAGTCGGTGTCGTTCGACTGTGTCGAGGAATTGATTAAGTCGATAGGCGTTGAGGGTTGAAATTCATAACAGATCTCAAATGGACTCTTTCCATGTAGAGCTATGTTGAGCATGATTGTAGTTGTGTTGTATGTATGGAAGGTTGTCATCCCATGTTCGACAATGCTTGTGTTTGTACATGCAAAGCAATTGTACGACTAAGCGATTCACAACTTCCATTTGTACGTCTATCTGTGGATGAAAGGCTGTCGACAAACAAAGTCTCATATCGAGCTATTGCCAGATATTTTTCCAAAAGGTGTTGACAAATATAACATCTCTGTCAGAAATAATGGTCTTCGGGAGGCCATAATGTTTCCACACATATTCAAAGAAGAGTTGAGCAGTCTGCTTTGTTGTCGTAGTCTTCTTGCATGGTATGAGTATAGCCATCTTGGAAAATATGTCGACTAATACTAGTATCGTGTCCTACTGATGTTTGCTAGTAGGATATCCCATCAAGTAGTCCATATAAATAGATTCCCATGGTCGACTAGGAATAGGAAGGGGTGTGTACATTCCTTGTCATTGATTCAACGGTTTAGCAATGGCACAAACCACACACGATCGAATGTACTTGTTGATGTCAGATTTAAGTGAAGGCCAGTAGAAATACTTTTGGAGGATAACAAGTGTTTTTGTGACTCCAAAATATCCTGCAATATTGTTGTAGTGCACCTCCCAAATGAGCTTATGTCGATGCTCACCGTTCGGTACACAAAGTTGTCCAATCTTGTATAGCAAGGTGTCTTTCAGGAAGTAGTTGATAGTCGACAACTTGTCGATCTGAAGCTGTCGATAGATTGTAAAAAAATCATAGTCTACTGAATACAATTGCGACCAAGTAGTGGTGTCATAACCTTGCGTACTCATCACTGTAGACAGTAGAGTAATGGGTGGCATGCTGAGACAATCTCCTGTGGCATTGGCTTTGCCTTTCCGATACTTAATTACCAACTGAAATTGTTGTAGGTAATTAATCCACTTGAGTTGTCGAGTTGTCTATAGTTTCATCTAGGTCAAAGCGAACTGTAAAGTTTTATGGTTAGTGAGGATGACCATTTCCTTGCCAAGAATGTAGTGTCTCCTTTGCTTGATAGATTGCACAATGGCATACAATTATTTTTCATATGTCGAGTACCTTCTAACTGTGTCCCTGAAAGTCTCAGAATGAAACACAACTGGGTGACCTGACTGAGTGATCACTGCGCCAACAGAATAGTTCGATGCATCCGTCTCAATCTCAAAGGATTGATGCAAATCAGGTAACACAAGTACTAGTGCAGTCCAAATCTTGTTTTTGATTTGTTCAAAATCTTGTTGTTGTGTTGGTGTCCACTTGAAGACAGTTTTCCCATTTCCTTTCATCAATTGATTCAAAGGTCATGCGATGTGGCTGAAGCCAAGTATGAATCATCGATAGAAATTCGCCAAACAAAGAAAACTTCTTAGTTCATGAATGTTTTGAGGATAGGGCCAATATTTGAGGATCTATACTTTTTCTAGGTCGGCATGAATGCCTGCAGAGTCAATTACATACCCCAAATATTTGATGTTGGCCATCGCAAATGAGAATTTGTCCATGTTCAGATATAGCCGATGTTGGTGGAGAGTGTTGAAGACTTGTCGAACGGTTTTTTGACATGTTCTTCCCATGATCGAATGAAAATCAAGATATCATCAAGATAGATAATGACACATTTACTGATGAAAGGTCGTAGAAGATCATCCATATATGTCATGAAGGTTGCAGGTGCATCGGTTAAGCCGAAAGGAATGACTAACCATTCAAACAATCCTTCCTTGATCTTGAAAGGTGTTTTTCATACATCAGTGGGATCAATTGGAATCTGGTGGTATCCCAACTTGAGTTTGAGTTTTGTAAAGAACTTAGCACCTTTCATATTGTCGATGAGTTCATCAATCCGTGGAAGAGGGTATATTTTCTTCACTAAATTTTTGTTGAGATCTCGATAGTCGATGCACATGCGCCAAGTACCATATTTATTCGGAACTAAGACGACTGGAATTCCACAAGGAGAGGAGTTGGGGCAGATATGACCCTTGTTGATCAAATCCTGGATTTTTCTACTAATCTCTTCATTTTCGAGAATGGATCTTCTGTAAACAGATGTGTTAGGTACTGAAGAACCAGGAACAAGTTCAATGGAGTGTTTTACATGACAATGCATAGGTACTATGTCTGGTGTTTGAAATATGTTATAGTATTCTTCAAGAATGTTGTCTATCTGTTGTTGTTGTCGGGTGTTGCGCTGGTCGGTGAGTCGACTCGTTGCTACAGTATTCCTAGAATATTGAGGCTTGATCATGATTAATGCAAAAATTTTAGCATGATTGATAAGCTTCTTTGTTTTTTTGGCAGATATCATACAAACCATTGATGTGGGTTGTCGCTTTGGTATGCCATACCATTCATTCTAGATTTTGACAATCACCTTCTGAGGCCGTGACTGATATGTACCATGTCGATCCCATAGGTAGGGTTTATTGAATAAGGTGTCATCTACGGAAAGCGGTGCCATGTCACAGAGTAATTCATCTTCAAAAGTATTAATGAAGTAGGTGATTCGGCATTGTCATGTTATCCTTAGTTCTTGCCCATCATTCATCCAACTGATATTGTAAGGTTGAGGATGTGGAGTGGTGACAAGACCTAACTTCTTCACAATATCTTCAAAAGAGAAGTTCTTCTGGCTACCATTATCCACAATCACATGTAATGGATTGTTCTTAACCCATATCCGTGTATGGAATAGGCACTCTTGTTCCTCCTCATCGACGATGGCCGATGCTGTCAGAGTGGTTGAGGTCGAAGCCAAGAGGGTTGATGCATATGGATCATATTCTACCAGGGTTCTTTCAGAAAATTCGGATGTTGATAATTTTTCCAAAAATTTCTTCCGAGCTTTGCATTCTGACGTATCATGCCATGTTGAACTGTGATGTCACATGCCCCAATTTGCAAAACAATTTAATGTTATTGAGGAACATTATGATATATTTTATGCTAAGTTTGTAATTGATGACCAAGTGGGGTCAAGGATAATTAATGTATTTCAGAATATTTTATTAATAAATAAATAAATGATGAGACAACAGCTTAGGGAAGTTGTTAAATGAGTGTCAACTGGTCACTTGGTAGAGGATACTGGGTGGAGAGTATACTGACAAGTGGCAACATCATCAAACTACTTCTAATTGTTGCAGCTGGCAACTTCCCTATAATTGTGGTCATGATTCCCCAAGAAAGTGGAATTCGAGTAGGTGGCTCATTAAGTAAAAACTGACCCAGAAGACCTAGGCATTGTTATAAAACTTCCCATTGAAGATAGCTGAGGCTGCGCATTCTAGAAATCTGATCATTCAGTGTGAATGAATTCCACATGAGAAATTCGATGGAGGGGACTTATTGAAGTGAGTTTGAGGGGTTAACTGTTGAGGGATGAACTTGTGCAACTATTTAGGCTGAAGTTCGTACTGCTGTGAGTAGGTTTGAATTACCACTGTAATTTGACCAGTCAGGTGACAGAAGGTCTTAAGGATATATCCTTCACCCAGTACTCTACTAGGAGGACCAGGAAACAGGCTTGGGGGTTCTAAGGAAGTGCACACTAAGCTTTCTCCAGGAGTTGGTTGGGAGGAACAACCTCCTTAAGCTGTTGTAACCTCATCATTTGATAGGTTTTTCTTATTTGTTCAGGTTATCTACTTTATTTATTGTTTTAGAAAATGTTTACTAGTTTTTCAAAAATATGCATGTTATTGTTTTGTTAGGGTTAATGAAGAAAAGAGCATTGTTATTGATAAAATTAGTGATTAGTAGATTATAATTAAAACATTAGTATTAATGCTAAATGAAAAATGAATAAATAGGAATTACCATACTGTATTTTTCCATGCCTTGTGTAGGCAGTACTCTAGTACAGCTGGTTGATTAAGTAGATGTGATGATTTGTTTATCAACTCTGAATGAAAAATGCAAACGATTTATTTACAGAAAACTAGCAGTACTTACTCTATCTACTGAAAGTACTTGTATTATCTAATTACAAGAAAAGAATAGAATACATATATGTTAATCACTAGTAGTCATAGTAAATACAAAATTATTACTAGTACTAATATTTATTATAAACATAATAGATAAAGTTAAATAAATAAACATAGGAATAGTAAAATAAAATACTACTTAGGGTTTTAACCTAGCTAGTAATTCTTAGGTTGTTAAAATATTTTATTCTAAGTTCATATTTGCATTCTGTACTGAAAACAAATGTTTACTGTAAAACTCAAAGCATTTTACTTAGGGTTTATGAAAGATAGGTTTTAACTTTGCTTACAGACTTCCATAATCTTACTCTTAACATAAAGTTTAACAGATGTAAAATTACTGAAAGTAACATAGAAAATAGAACTAACATCATTCCTGTAAAATCTATCTTATTACCAAACTGTAGGGTATTAAAAAATAATAACCCCTCTGAGCGAAGACAGAGTACTAAATTTACTCATTACACTGTAAAAGTTCCAATAATATAATTTACTGTAAATCATTTAAATTACAGGATAACTTAAAAATTAAATAACACTGTCATCAATTTAAATGAAACAAAATAAAATAAGTTTGATGGCCTTTTATAAATATAGGCCAAGGCTTAGGCCCGTTCAAAAATTAAATTATACAAGACAGTAAAACGAAACAGTAAACCCAAAGATTTTAGCTATTAATAACCCTTCGTCTGTTTACATGTCTCGACTGAGCGAGCGGTCTTTTCTTCACTTAAAAAAAACACTTAAAAACTTAATTAACCAGGCAGAGGTCGAACATCATTAACACGACTTAGAGCTGATTTTTAAAATTTTAAGAAAGTAAATTGTTTTACATCGTCCAAGTCGTAAAGGTTTTGTCAAGTAAACCCCAACTCATGGCTGGAAAATCCTTCAAATTCTTGCACATATTACCCTTTTGGGTTTTCTTTATAAAAACAAAATAACAAGAAGTAACGTCCTAACAAGTAAACCAAGGCCGAAGCCTTAACCAACACAGTGGAATCCCTTGTTTTTCGACCATCACATCAATCCAAGAGAAAACCCTCAGCACAACCGGGGCTTACCAAGGTTTTGGCGGGGCTGAAGAATGAAAAGTTGAGCTAGCAGCTAGCACCTCAAGCTCGGAAAGAAACCTGCGCAGAAAAACTAGTATTTAGTTACAGCCATTAACTAGTAATTGTATTTCTAAAACTTACTGTAAAACAAAACTCTGGATGAGTAGTTACCTGGCCACGTTCTCATGAGGTGAAATCATGGAGACAAGTCGGCAGACACAGCCCAATGGCACCTCGAAGGGTAAAAACAAAAAGCTAAGAGGACACCAAATGCAACTGAAAAACCCTAAGTCACGATTTCGAAGGAAATGACAAATCCTCCGACCAGAATGAAGAACACTCCCTTTTAAGCTCTATCTACTGTGTTCTCTCTTAAACATCGATGATGCAGAACAATTTCTACACTCTCAGACACTACATAAATTTTTAAACACTGAAGAATCACCTTATGTCTTCACAGAAACCAACTCACTTTGTTTTGGTCGGAAGGAAGCTTGCAAAATGGAGGTGTTTACAGGATTACGGCGGCCATGAGCTCACAGCTCGGCTGCACCAGTCGAGGAACATTCTCTTTTCAAAATGAAAGGTAGGGTTTCGTTTTAAGTCAACTCGCATCGTGAACAAACCTTTACCACGTGTCCACCCAATTATTTCATAATTTGTGGGTGCAAGTCAATAGTTGGGTGCAATTCCAATCTGCATTCAAATGATTAATATCAAAACATGTAATTATTAAATCAATGTGATTTCTACAATTGCCAATTTATAGTAGATAAACTATAGGAATAAAACATGAAATTTCTTCTCGGGTTTTATTTATAGTTTAAAATAAGATAGTTATTTTGTTAACTATGTGGGATAAAACATAGTTAAAAGATATATGTTGTATATTAAACTATAATAAACGGAGATCTAATGGTAGCCTTTTGATTCATTAGAGTTGGAGAGTAAACTGTAACTAGGACCAAAGCAATATCAGATCTCTCACAAGTTTTCTTTAAACCAACTGCCTAATTTCAAAGGATTACTAAGCAACTTGTGTAAGGTGTAATTTATAATTGAAGGGTACACTAGGAATGAAAGTGTAAGATACAAGTAATAAGCATTCAAAGTAAAGGACTGTAAAAGTAATAAAGAAGAATTCTTTCAACTAGGAAGAGATTCTTGATCCAATTCTTTTATTGCAATGTGTTTTTGGCGATGCTAGTGAATGCAGTCTAAAGACCCATATAAGAATCTCAGTGTAAATCTAGCATCCAAATAATGATTAAATAGATAGAAGTATAAGTGATTTTGGTTATTTATTGGGAAAACATTGTTTATGAAATCCTACAACAAGGGTAATTGTGATAGACACCAAACAATATTGAGTGATCTAAGCATCAAGATGTGAACTTTATTTCTTTCCATTTAAACTCTAGATTACAATTAATGTAAGCAGGAATACAAGTGTTCATTAGAGTTTTAATCATAATTATCCAAATGATTTGATGTCATTTTGATAATATTTGACTATTCAATTTTAACCCATGCATATGTAGTTTTGTTTTAACATCCTTACGGAGTTTTGACGACATAATCAAGATCAACGTTACCTCTTATGGAGACAGGCTGCTTTTAAACATTCTAAATCTAGCATCATAATCATGCTAGAGAAGTATCTTCTTGACTTGAATATAAATATTATTTTTTATTGGAACATACACTTACCTGTTAAAACCTGTAAAGAACCATCAGTCCCACTGTGTTAGCTTTAAGGTAAGTAAGCCCCGATTTCACATAAGAAACTTTCCCTACTTGACAAAAGAAATCAAC
The DNA here is from genome assembly GCA_001517045.1 of Pseudotsuga menziesii. Lineage (NCBI taxonomy): Eukaryota > Viridiplantae > Streptophyta > Pinopsida > Pinales > Pinaceae > Pseudotsuga > Pseudotsuga menziesii. The sequence goes on from LPNX010461570.1 coordinate 116,381, forward strand.
AGTATACCTAGCATCAGTAAAATACAAGTTTCTTTTCTACTTTCTAGAAAATTACAACAGCTAAGTTGAAAATAGTACTAACACAGTTTTTAAAGATAATCCTCTAGGTTATACAAAATCTTATAAAGAAGTATCTTTGTTTCTCTTACAAACTATTTTATTATCTGCTAATAGTTAGTGATACATTAGCGGTGACATTTGACATATGAAAATTTTTAAATTTTTACGAATTTTGAGCTATTACATGTGGTATCAGAGCACAAGGTTTAGACACTAGGCCTAAATGTGGCTCAACTTATATATGAGAAACAATAAATTTAAATAAATATGTTGATGTTATTTATTTTGAATGATATTTCCAGAGAATTTTGTTTTCTGAGTTAACCATAGGTATGGATAGATTGGAGGATTATGTGGATGAAGAGTCTCCTTACACTGAACGAAATAACTTTCCAAAACAACCTATACAAGAAGAGATAACTAATCATTCTTCCGAACTACTACAAACAGTTAAGGAACTAAAAACAGAGATGGAATCGATTAAGAAATAACTTAGAGGATTCTGAGAGCTCGGGAGGAGCTAAATCAGATTTTAATGGAAAGATTCATACTGAGGAAAAGAGATAAAAGAACTGAGTCTGAAGATATGGGTCATTAGCATAAACATAAAAGTACTAAACAAGTTAAAAACAAAAGTAGCTCATCTTCTAAAGTATATGGTGATTCACATAAACAAAACTTCCATTATACTAGTGACAGTAGTGAAGATAATCACCATACTAGGAAGAGAAAGTTTAAACCTTATGAAGAAATCTCTGGAGAATTTAAGAAATTCAAGCCACCAACCTTTAATGGAGAAACTGAGAAGGGGAAGAAGCAGAATCCTGACTGTCCGGGATGAAGCAATACTTCCAAATTTATAACTAGTCTAATCAACTGAAGGCCAGGATGGCTATTTATAATCTTACGGGAAAAGCAGATATTTGGTGGCAGGACTTAAAAAGAGTAAAGGTATAAGGGAGAAAAATATAAATTGGAGTACATTTAAGAAATATTTCAAAAAGAAATTTTTATCTGAACAGTATTTTGAGGAAAGGGCTATGGAATTTTACGAGCTGAAACTAGGAACAATGAATATGAAAGAACTAAATAGTAAATTTCTAAGTCTGTTCAGGCATGTGCCATATATTTTGGATGAGAAACCTAAGGTACAACAGTTTCTCAGTTGTTTACCTTATCATATAAATGAAAGAATTGAGTATGAAAATCCAAAAACTTTAGAAGAAGCAATGAGAAAAGTGAATTTATGTTATGAATAGAATCGTAAAAAGGAAAGTATGACCAACTGGAAGGCCAAAAGGGATAATAAATTTGAACAGAAAAAAGAAATATTTTGTACCTAATCGAAATTTTAAGAATAGTAATACCAGAAATTTTCCAAGGGAACAAAAGTAAATCACATATCAATCCAAGTAATCAAAGGAATAAAGAATCTTTTAACAACCACAGTAACTATACAAAGATCTTTAAACGAAAGGAACCAGTAAAGTGTTGGGAATGTAATGGTCTGCATTATCCATCAGTTTGCCCCAATCGAAAGAAGATTGTTAGCAACATACACACAATACAGGAGTAGATGACTGTTGGTGATCTAGCGAGGACAATGCCCAGGATCAATGCAGCATTGGAGAACCGGTAAGCAGATTATCAAACTTCCATGGTGGAAGTGGAAGGTAAGATAAATCAAATACCTACATCTATTTTAATTAATCCAGGAGCTAGTTTAAGTTATATTTCTCCTAATTTGGTAGAAAAGTGTAAGCTCTCAATTGAAAAATTTGCAAGACCTTGGTTAGTTCAGCTAGCTACTAGTGCAAAGATAAAAGTAATTAGTTTAGTTAAGAATTGTGCAGTAACTATGGATCAGTTTGAAAATTTTGTTAAGCTCAATGTGTTACCTTTAGGTTCATATGATATGTTAATTGGTATGGATTGGTTAGAACAACATAGGGTAGTCCTTAATTGCTTTGATAAAACTTTTACTTGCATAAACAATGATGGAGAGTTAATAAAAGTAAAAGGAATCCCTAGGAAAACAACCATAAGGCAGATTTCTGCTTTGAAGCTTAAGAGAGTTGTTCGGAAGGGCTGTAAAGATTTTGCCGTAATAGTAATTAATGAAGAAAACACTAATAACAGGGAATATTCAGATGTATTTCCAGAAGAAATTTTGGGACTGCCACCGAAACGGGAATTAGATTTTACTATTGAGTTGGTACTTGGTGCAATGCCCAGCTCAAAATCCCCTTATCGGATGAATATACTGGAATTAAATGAACTTAAGTCACAGTTAAATGAACTCATTGATCAAAATTACATTAGACCCAGTGTGTCTCCCTGGGGGGCACCTGTCATCTCTGTTAAGAAGAAGGATGGAACTCTACGACTATGTATAGATTATCATCAACTAAATAAAATGACTATCAAGAATAGATACCCATTACCCCGCATAGATGATCTGTTTGATCAACTACGTGAAGAAACGGTGTTCTCAAAGATTGATTTACAATCTAGATACCACCAGGTCCAAATCAAGGATGAAGACATCTTTAAAATAGCTTTTAGAACTCCATATGGACATTACGAGTTTGTCGTTATGCCATTCGGGCTTATTAATGTCCCAGCTGTTTTTATGTGTCCGATGAATAATGTAATGCACAAATATCTGGATAAATTTGTGGTCGTATTTATTGACGGCATCTTAATTTAGTCAAAGTCTAAAGAGGAACATAAAGAACACTTAAAAATGGTCTTACAAGTGTTACGAGAACATCAACTTTTTGCAAAATTTAGTAAATGTGACTTCTTTAAAGATAAAATCCAGTATTTGGGTCATGTAGTGACTAAAGAAGGAATTTTTGTTGACCCCAAAAAGATAAAAGCAATTGACGATTGGCCAGTCCCAAAATGTTATTAACCACCACACCCATTCTAAGAATTTCTGATCCTAATAAAGATTGTATAGAATGTACTGACGCATGCAATGACGGTTTAGGTGGAGTATTAACTCAGGAAGGACACGTCATTGCTTATGATTCTAGGAAGCTTAAGGTTCATGAGAAAAATCATGCGACCTATGACTTAGAATTAGCTACTTTCATACATGCCTTAAAAAGGTGGCGTCACCATTTAATATGAAGGAAGTTTATATTAATGATAGCTAATAAAGGATTGAAATATCTATTGGATCAACCTAACTTGAATGCTAAACAATCTAGGTGGCTAGCTTTTCTTAGTGAATATGATTTTGAAATTCAACATATTAAAGGAAAGGAGAATAAGGTTGTTGATGCATTAAGTAGAAATACAAAGCTGAATTTTACAGCAGCCATCAACACTTACAAGACAGACTTGGAAGAACAACTAGAAGTTGAAATATAAAAAGATGAAAATTATCAGAAATTACAAGCAAAGGTAAGAGAAAATTTAATAGAAAGTCTAAGTACAGGGTACAGCTTGAATGAAAAAGGATTATTATTGTATAAAGATAGATTATACATACCTCATGTACCTAAGATTAAGTTGTTAATTTTAAATGAAATTCATAAAACTCCTTATTCAGGGCATCTGGGTTATCAGAAAACTATAACGATGCTAAGAAAGGATTATTTCTGGCCAAACATGAAAAATGAATCGGTAAAATACATTCCTAGGTGCTTCGAATGTCAGCAAGTAAAAACTGAACATTAGCATCCAGCTAGGCTACTTCAGCCATTGCCTATTCCTAGCTAGAAATGGGAGATAATTAGCCTTGATTTTATCATGGGACTACCTAGAAATCAGAACTTAAATGACTCAATAATGGTAGTTGTTGATAAATTGAGTAAAGCAGCCCATTTTATACCTGTAAAAACTACTTATAAAGCTGCAAATATTTTTGATATTTTCTTAAAACAAATTTTTTGGTTGCATGGGATACCGAAGGTGATAATGTCAGACCGAGACCCTAAGTTTACAGGCAACTTTTGGAAATATTTGTTTAAAGGGTTAAATACTACATTAAACTTTAGTACCTCTTTCCATCCTCAAACCGATGGACAGACTGAAAGAGTAAATCAAGTATTGGAGGATCTGCTCAGAATGTATGTAAAGGAGAAGCTAGGTAAATGGTGTTATCAACCCAAATGGCACTTCTCTGTCCGAGTGCCGACACTTCATATGTTGGCACACAAAAGGACACTTATGGATTGAAGGTTGCCTAAACACTATATATGGGCATGACATGAGATGCATTCACTATCCAACCATCTTGCCATTTTACCTTTTCATATGTTGAATATCGTATGCGACTATCTCCACAACAACTCGCATACATACGCGACTATGTCCACAGCATCTCGCGTACTGTACGTGAGTATCTTCATTGCAACCTGTGTACAAATCTGTACGTGGGTTTCCCTTATAGCAACTCATGTGTCATACATGGGTTGCTGGTATCAATACTCGTGTACACATCCATTCGACATTAAAAATAATAAAACACGATTAATGGAGATTTGTTAATCCCTAATCATTAACTATCTCAACTGTCTCAACCTCCTCAACCTTCGAAACTGCTCTATTTCCTAAAGTATAAATAGAGGCCTTGGGGAGGGCATTGATCAATCAATCTTGGAGAGCAAAGTTATGCTAGTGGTATATCTTCAGAAGACTTTGGAGTAGTAGAACTCAGAATCCTTTGGTTGCAGAGGAGTCCTTGTTTCAGGCGTTGGGTTGTACACTTATCGCATTCACTATTGTTAATAAACATAATTCTTTTTCCAACTTTGTGTTGAGTCTCTTTCATGTATCATTGTTTGGTGAATATTTTTGACTAAGCACTCTATATATTGTTCATCTAACTTGTCATATATACATGTATAATATTGTACTTGGAGAATTGTCTCTTTGCATGTGAAGGAGGTGCATCCTTGAAAGATTTGGAGAGGAGCAGAGTGGGAGAAGACAAAGCTTGGATCAACCATCGTTAATCAGGTTAGTTCACCATATCTTCTTATTTCCTTTCTGTACTTTAAAGCTAATTGTTTGCAAGTTTTAAAAGTACGTTGGTAACCCCAGACCCTTGGTTATCATGGTGTTTATTCCTGAACAACAGAACTGGAAACTCCACTGGGGAGCCCAGACTATTGTGGGTAATTTCTGTTTATCGTTGCCCAGTCTTTGCCTTGATTGTATGTGTGGTATCCTGTCTTGGTTCATGCTTAAGGTAGTGTTTAAAGACATTGAAAAATTTATCTTTTATTATAAAATTTTATACCTGTACACGGTTTGCTCTTGCATATAGTCACATACAAAGGCCTGCGTACGCAGGTTGCTCTCTAGGACAGTCGTGTACAGTACATGGGTTGCCCTTGTACACAGTTGTGTACAAGCCTGAGTATTCAAATTTTTGGGTTAGGGTTTTTCTTGTCCCTGTCCCTTTATAAATTTTGTTTGTTGGTTGGTCTTCCTTATCAGCATTGCACTGTCAGTTTGATGACCTTGTTTGCCACACCTTGTGCTTTCTTGTGAAGCCCTTGAGTTTTTTTTGTTTGGATTGTTTTCTGTTAGAAACTTGAAGTGGATTTGCCTATTTGGGTTATAGGCTCAAGTGTTGTTGTCTGAATCAATGATCAAGGTTATAGGCACTATGTATCCTTTCTATCTTCAGATAGTATTTGGTTTGCCACTTACCTTTGTGTGATCTCAGTGATTTTCTTTCATTGTGTACGCCCAAGCTAGGGTTCCAAGTCTTCCTTAGGTGGTTCATCCTTGGTCTTTTAATCTGTTTACTTCACTCTGCTTACTTTATACAGTTAGTTTAATTCAAACATACTCAAGTTTTGTGCATTTAGGTGCATAGTAGTCTTTGAGCATTTTAAAAAGTGAAAAGAAAACATTTTAGAAGCTTTTGCATTTGATTTTGCATAGAGTAGTTTTATTTTCAGTTTTTAAAATATAATCTCAAGAAACTACAAAAATATAGTCTTAGAGTTCTATTTATCATTGCATTTTCATCAATTTATATTACAAAAAGAAGAAAAGAAGCTTGTTTTTTAGTAGTGGTAATCTTCTTTGAAAATCTACATCTTTGTTTTACATTTCTTATCGAGTCAAAAACATCATAGTCCTTCACTCCACTTCCTTCTGAGTAAAAAATAGCCCTTAAAATGAACGCAATAATTAAAATTTATTAGTAATTTTTATTTTTTTAGGGCCATACACCTACTAGCTTAGGCTAGACTTGTGGGATAGGAAGTGTAAACTTCCCATAAGTTTTAAAATTTAGACATAGTGGGCTTATCGATAGGTAAATCCTTCTCTTTATCGATAGTATCTAAGAAGCTCCTCTCAAACTGGAGTCAAGCACGAGGCTGCGTGGAGGCATTGGATTGAGGACATAACCCTTCGATTCCTTGTCGAAACGTAAATCAGGACTTTTACGTATCTGGGGATTCTATCCTAGACATAGTTTCAGGCTCAGCTACCCTGCCCATGCGTATGAGTTAGGCTTGCGATTGTCCCCCCAGACTGTTGGTATAGTTAAGGTAGCCTCTAGTCTCTTGACATCTAGGGTTCATACATAGGTAAACTGGAAGGCTATTTCTGGTTCACCTTGGACAAGCTTGGAAGGTAACCCTTGTTGAAAGTGTAGGAGGGCGGTGGGTGATTCCTCCGCTTGTGCCTAAGAACCTCTTCAAGGATGCCAAGTAACTATTCTTCAGCTTTCTTCAGGAAAGCATATCTTTTACCCTTGCTGACTGTTGAGACTTTAGGATTTTTCGTAGTGATTGCTCTGTGGTTTGTCTGTGTTTAGCCAACCTTAGGGTTTAAATTGTCAAATTTACAATTGTGGAGGACCGGGCCTATAAGAAGGTCACGAAGGTTGCAAAACCTTCCTCCTCTCATCACATTGGAACCTCCACCTCCACCTCAAAGGCGGAGATTGGACATGGACGGTTCATTTGAACTGATAGGAGTAAGTGAAGTTCTGGGTGAACCAACACTTAGGGCTAACCACTCTGATTTTAATATAGTTGAGATAGAAGAATTGCAGGTTGACGAGTTTGCAAGGAATTTTAATACACCCTTGACTGACTTAAATGATCCTGTGATCGTCCAGGTTAGGCCTTTTGATTCACCTATTTTAGGTGTCCTTGTGGGCAGGATAATGTCTTATGCAGGAGAAAATTCTTTTGTTTTCACCTCAGCCATTCCGGCTGAAGGGGTACTACCTCCCCCAGTAAGTGCCCCTAGATCTAGCATACCTACTACGCCATTAACTCCAGCGAGTCGGGTGGTTCAACCGTCGGTTCCCACAACCCTAGCAGGTGCTTTTGGTGGCATGGTTACTGGGATTTTTAGTATACCTATCATTCCTTCCTCCTTCACACACACTGCCCAGGGCGGTTCGGTAGGATCCTCGGCTTTCATCCAAGGATTTCCTTGGAATGGGGGGCATATTCCCCCATCCACCTCATACGTAGGCCAATCACCTTATTATGTAGGAGTGCAGTTTGGAAACACTACCTCTTATGGGCAAGTTTTTCAAACTCTGGTCTCGGCCCCGTTCATGAGCTCTCCCTTTTTGTTGTTTAGCGGAGGGATACCTGCTCCCTTTTTTCAAACCCCAGTTTTGACTTGGACGGCCCGAACCTCTTATATTGCACCTCCCACCCAAAATCTTGTGGCTTACGGAAGGAATTCATTTCAAATTAATCCATCCACTTCGTAACCGGCGGCAGGGGGCAACCCCACCTTTACATATGGGAATTTGGGGGCAAGTTCCTCTAATACCCAGACTCGCACTTTTAGTGCTCCGGTTCGACCCAAGCTTTCGTTCCTGGCAACATTAAACTTGCCAGATTTGTCTAAATTGATGAACAACCCGGTGAGGCATGACCCCTCGTGGCCACCTGTTCCCACCAAATTTCCATCGAACATCCCAAAATTCGAGGGCAAAGTTGGTGAAGATCCTGGGGCTCATTCCACCACTTTTCATTTATGGTGTTCTTCTAATTCGCTGAATGAAGATTCAGTCGGGTTTAGGGTGTTCCAAAGAACCTTAACGAGTACTGCAGCAAAATGGTACATTGAGTTGCCTTCTGCTGCGTTCAGTAGTTTTTGGGACTTGGCTAGTGCATTCCTTAGCCACTTTCAGCTTCCGGTCCAATATGACTTCGGAACGGACTTCTTATCTACCTTCAGGCAGAACAAGGCTACCCACATCTCGGATCACATCCAAGAGTGGAGGAGGTGAAAGAGCCTTATTAAAGCCACTATTCCTCCTGAGTTTTTACTAGAGTGGTTCCTTAAATCCTTGTTGCCTTACATATCTAAGGACGTATCCACTTCAGGAGTGACGAATGAAGAAGAAGCCATTCTTAGGGCCCAACAATTGGATTTGATTTATTCGCAATCTGGGATCTTGTATGAGATTATCCCTTAGGCACCGAGGCCTACCCACGATGCAGAGAAACCTAAGCCTGGACCCCATGCCGATGGTGTGGTTGGGTCTGTAAACTCTCCCACTGTAGAATCTTTGGCCAAACGGCTCCATCAGCTGTTCGTCAAACATTCTACGGCGGAGGCAACAAAGGCTGCCCCCTCACCCCAAAATGCAAATGTTTTTGCACGGACCTCTCAGAAGGGAAATCAACAGCCCGGTGGGAAGAAGAAGAGAGGAAAGAAAGGGAAGGGAAATCAAAACAAGCAGAAACCCGCAAATAGTGCTGATGGGGGAAATAAAGAAAAGAAAAAGGTGAAATTCCCGTGTAATTCGTGCCATGAGGATCACCTCACTCACCTTTGTCCCCTTATGGAACAAGCACAAAAGCTGCTAAAAGCTCAACAACCGGCTGTCCTGAAGGATCCTTTTCCCCAAGGGAAGAATTCTTCTTCAGCTTCTAATGTATCAGGGGGCACTTCAAATGCCCCTGACCCCAATTATATCAACATGGTTCGATCTTTGACTTTGCTACAGACTAGGAATAAAAACTATGAAAAAGAGACTTCTGAGAAGGGTAAGGCTATAGGTGAAACTTATAACCCTCTCACAATCGAGAAGCCTGCTGAAACTATGCCTAAGATACTGAAAGGTGTCTTTAAGAAGACCTTGCATAACCCTAATGCTAGGGCTGCTTCAAACTACTCCGTGGTTGAAGACTTAGCCCAAACCCCTTGTGCAATGTCATCTTTAGAGGTGTTACCGAGTTGTCCCACCCAGTGGGATGCCCTCTTAGCAGCCTTAGGCAACATGGACTCGTCAAGTCTCATGGAAAAATTTCACTTGTTTGATGTTAAAATTTGCCTACCTTACCATGTAGCCTTATCAATAGAGGTCATCCATGGTGGAAAGACCATTGGAAGGGTAGTTGTTGATGAGGGTGCTTCTACATGTGTTATGTCTTTATCATGCTGGAAAGCTCTCAGATCCTCAGATTTGGTCTCGTCAAACACTCTACTTACTTCTTTCGATGGAAGGTCATTCCATCCGCATGGTATCCTACCGGCTTTTGAAATTAAGCTGGCAGGAAAAGCAGTGTCTATTGAGGTGGAAGTGAATGATGCACCTTTGGACTATAATTTTCTTTTGGGAAGAAGATGGACTTATGCCATGTCCGCTATTGCGTCGGTCATCTTTCAGGCGGTAGTATTTCCACATGAAGGGAAGTTGCTTACTATTGACCAACTCGATTTTACTCGAAAAGGCCGCGTGGAGTCTAATGAGTCACCTGTGCCATTGGTTGATCAGGTCAAACCTGCTGCACAAAGCTTGGGGGCTGGAATGTATGCATCACTGATGGGCACATTTGATCTTCCAGCCCCGATTAACTATATGGGTTCTACTAGTGTGGGGAAGTCCATAGCCATGGTTGTTGATAGGATTGATCCTTGGGATCTCCCTTCCCCCCATGAACCGGAATTTCCCTTATCAGCAGTTGAAGTGGCTTACCAAGCTATCACTCAAAGCATTGTTGATCCCGTTCCAGACCCTCTCACAGTCTCAGAGGACCTGGAAGAAGTCTATTTTCCTGCTTGGGCAAAAAACTCTTTGCATTCTATGGATTGTTTAGATATGGTTTTACCTTATGATGAAGCCATGTGTGGACGTGATAATATCTGCGAAGATCTTCATCTTCGATCCTATTTTCTTCGAGAGCTAAGCAGGATAGAGAATCAAGAGTTTAATATGAGACTGACAGATGATGTTGATACACCCATCAATCCCTTACCAAGGGAAGGAACGTTTGCCAAGGGGAATATGGAAAATATTTCCGCTACTATCCCTATCAACATCTCTGTAAATTGTGACGTTGTGGAAAATATACATATCGGTGCAAACTGCTCTTTTGAGGAGATTGCAATCTATACATCCTTATTCAAGGAATTCCACGATGTTTTTTCCTGGTCATATGAGGAGATGCCAGGCATTGATCCATCGATAGTTGAGCACGAGATCCGAACATACCCTGACGCTAAACATGTTCAAAAAAAATTAAGACCTGTTATCCTGCATAAAGCGGTGGCTGTGAAGGCTGAAGTTGAAAAACTGTTGAAAGCTGGTTTTATTTATCCCATAGCTCTGACAGAATGGGTATCCAACCCAGTTCCTGTTGATAAGAAGCAAGGGACCATACACGGCTGTACTAACTTTCGAGATTTGAATAAAGCTTGTCCTAAGGACAACTATCCCACACCATTTATAGATCAAATTATAGATGCTTGCATGGGAAGTGAAGTTTTCTCATTTATGGACGGTTTCTCTGGATACAATAAAATTCAAATAAAACCAGAAGACCAACATAAAACTGCTTTCATTTTTCTTTGGGGTACCTTCGCGTACAAAAAAATGCCCTTTGGATTGAAAAATTCTGGGGCAACCTTTCAACGAGCAATGAAATTTTCCTTCCATGATATCAAATCCATTGTCGAACCCTACCTTGATGATCTGCCTTCACATTTTCGTAAGAGGATTGACCATCCAGATCACCTACGGTTGATATTTGAGCGATGCAGATATTATAAGGTCTGCTTGAATCCCCACAAGTGCGTGTTCTGTGTTGAGTCAGGGAGACTACTCAGATTCATTGTCTCTAACAGAGGCATTCATGTGGATCCATTAAAAGTAGAGGCCATTGTAAATCTGCCTCCTCCTCGTTCTATCAAGAAACTTCAGAGCCTGCAGGGAAAGTCCAATTTTCTCCGACGTTTCATTGTAAACTATGCCAAGATTACCAAGGGTTTCATGTGCTTGCTAAAATAGAACACCCCATTTGTATGGGATGAAACTGTACAACTTGCTTTCGAGGCATTGAAAAAAGCTTTGTTGTCGGCACCTTTACTGTGTCTGCCATATTACTCTAGGGATTTTATATTGTATCTGGCCGCATCCGAGTCAACCATCGGGGTAGTCCTGGTCCAAGAAGACGATAAGCTCCAAGAGCATACCATTTACTATCTTAGCCATGCTTTAGTCGGACCTAAACTCAGGTACTCCCACGTCGAGAAATTGGCCTTAGCAGCTGTCTATGCTATTCAGAGATTACGTCACTACATCTTACTAAGGACTGCAACAGTAGTGGTAGATGTTAATCCTTTTCAATATGTTTTGTCCCAGTGGGTTGTTGGAGGAAAATTCAACAAATGGATAGTCATTCTCGAAGAGTTTGACTTGGATTTCCAATCTGCTAAGTCTAAAAAATCCTTAGTTTTTGCTGAGCTTATAGAAGAATTTCCAACGGAAGAAGATGTAGTCATTAAACAAGACTCATTTCCAGATGAACATATCTTCTTGATATCCACCTCTGACCCCTGGTACGGATATATACTTATATCTATCTAGATTTTGAAGTATCCTGCAGCTTCCTCGCAGGAGGAATGATGTAAATTACGCCTTCATGCTAAGAACTACCTCATCATAGGAGATACTTTATATCGTAGAGGGGTAGACTCCATTTTGTGTCGATGTCTTACCCATGAGGAAGTGGAGATTGTCCTGAATCATTCCCATAGTGGAGCATGTGGGGGTCATTTATCTGGGTTAGCAACGGCCCAGAAGATACTACGTGTTGGTTATTTCTAGCCCACGATCTTTAAGGATTGTGTGGAAGCCGTGAAGTGATGTCATCGATGTCAGCTTTACACCAGAAAAATGCAGTCACATCCCGCTCCGTTATTTCCCACTATCTCGGTGCACCCCTTCATGAAGTGGGGGATTGATTACGTGACGTGTAACCCAGCCTCGGCTGGGGGGCACAAATATATCATTGTCGCTGTGGACTATTTTACGAAATGGGCAGAGGCAATGCCCGCCTTTAAAGCCGATGAGGAAACAACAGCTTTCTTTGTGTTCAATCAAATTATAGCATGGTTTGGTATACCCAAGGTGATTATCACTGACCATGGCAGTCATTTTCAAAATAGCATGATGACGGAACTGATCACTATGCTTGGATTTAGACAAGAACATTCATCTTCATACTATCCTCAAGATAACAGTCAGGTTGAGGCTATTAATAAAACTTTGAATACTATCCTCAAACGTACTATTAATGCAGCCCGTTCTACCTGACTTATCATGCTATACCCCACACTTTGGGCATGCCGAACTAATGTAAAAACTGCTACGGGTTTCTCCCCCTTCCAACTCGTTCATGGAGTGGAAGTCATTACCCTGGTTGAATGTGAAATCCTGTCTTTGAAAATAGCTATTCATGTGTTACCCAATATGACAGAGCTTGAAGAACGTCTAATGCACTTAGAACATCTTGATGAGCAGCGTAGAGATGCGCTGACAGCAAATCAAGCTCACAAAATAGGGTCAAAATCCAATATGATAAGTCGGTCAAGCCTCGGATTTTCTCTGAGGGGGAACTTGTTTTGCTCTAGGACCAAGACAAAGAACCCCTGGGGGAAGGAAAATTCAAGGCCATGTGGTTGGGGCCTTATGTCGTGTCGAAGGTCTTAAAGAAGGGCGCATATGAGTTAATTGATTTTGATAGAAATAAGCTACCTGAGCCTAGAAATGGGCTCTACCTGAAAAAGTACTATGCTTAAGCTTAGCGCTTTTTCTTGTATTTTTATGTACACTAGTTTCGTCGATTTGTGTTTTTATACCATATGTTGGTTGTTTCAGATGTATTTCGAGAGGTTTGTAGGTTTCGCTGATGGCGCCAGTCGCCACACTTGTAATCTAGATTCAGCGGCATGGGTCATTTATTCTCCCTCAGGACAGTTAGTTGCCTCAGAAGGCGCTTGTTTAGGTCTTGCTTCTAATAATGTCGCTGAGTATAGGGCTGTAATTGAGCTTTTATGGGATGAAATGTCACATGGTATCACTCAGCTGGAATTCCGACTGGACTCTTAACTGGTGTTTTCCCAGCTCAATCGAGCTTATAAGGTGTGGAACCCTATTCTATTACGTCAGTTTATGCAAGTTAGGTTATTGGAAATAAATTTTGAATTCATTACATTCAATCATATTCCAAGAAATCAAAATTCATTAACTAATGCATATGCTAATTACATATTGGATTGGCATTTAACACATTTTTTATAAAAATATACAGCATACACATAAGAAACATTTGTAAATAACCGACAAAATATATATATATGTGAATATCTGTCAATAGATAGGTCGAGTCTCTGATCCTCAGATCCAGTCATAACTGTATAATATACAAAAAATATACAAAATATGGATCATATTCCATCAAATTCCCTAGATCTAAGCAGGACCACCCTGGTCCCCCTAGTCTCCCTGTACTCTGGCTTCTTCAGCCTCTTCAGATTCAACAGCCTCAACAGCATCTATGTATACTAAAACTGCTCTGGCTACCTGCCTCAAAAGGCCTATCCAGACAGGTGGAACTCCAACCATAAAATCCTGCATGACGGCTGGGATGTGCTTTATCCGCAAGGTGGGTACTCTCTGGGTAAGCCTGGCTAGCTTCCCCTCCAGAACCCCAATCAGCCCCTGGTCTTCGCCTAAGACAGGATGCACATACATGCGTGGATGCCCTTCAGGGTGGACTGGTCCAATATCTGCATTTTGACATGTTTATAGGATTAAAACTCTTATACATATGTATATATCTTTAAAATTCATAAAAATTTTAAAAAACTTGAAAATAAAAATTACCTAGCTCTCCCCATGCTCCTCCTGGAGGGAGGACAAGGTCTAGGTCACCACAGAAATCCATCCCAGCATATGGAAACTGCTCCAGTGCTGGAAACCACCACTCCCACCAAAAGTAGAAGTCATCGTCATATACACTCTACGCTGAGCCACCTCCTCCCTAGTGGAGGAAGATATCTCCCCATCTACTCAGCCTAGGCTGACGAGGGGAACAAACTGGTAGGGGTACTGCAGGGCTCAATCCCAACACTCTCTCTCGAAGAAGGCAACTAGTATGCTAGAATATCCAAAGTTCTTCCTCCTTCCTCTCTTGCAGTCCAAGAGTTGTTTTCTCAAAATCGGGATAACTCCCGAGCACCAATCATACAGGGCCCCCTGCATGCAATCCACTTCCAACCTCATCTAGTTTCATGTAGCGAGATGAAGAGAAGATGATCCCGCAACCCTCACTATGGTACTTGTCAATACCTGTAGAGAAAGATCACGTATGTGTACAATAGGGATGCAACTCCCTCTCTTTTGGGTACCTGGTGCATAGTATATCAATGTAATTTTAGACACTCAGAGGGTCGCCACCTTTGTCGATGTCCTCCAAATTGACTGGAGCTCCTCGTCGTGACAGATCGGCAATGAAATATATATCCTCTGAATTAATCTCCAAGGATTCACCTTGAAGGTCGAACATGCCTAAATCATGATCCCAGTATTTTATCATGAACTCTAGCAGGTGAACATTGGCTCGCATAGGTGATGTGCAAAAGAATTTCAACAACACACTTGAATGCAAAACATTCACGGTGGGGGCACTTTGGAGTGCTTCTTGGTCCATATCCTCATGCTCACGCTCCCTCCACTCAAGAACCATCTTCAAACCTAGTAAAACAAGCATTGCAAACCTTTAGTTTCATGGAAAAATTCAAAATTTTGACCCAAACCACTACTTTTTCCCATCACGCAGCATACGCGACTGTCTAGTTAGGCATGTCGCGTACTGTACGCGACTGTCCTTCAGGGAAACCCGCGTACAGAATGCGTGTACGCAATTTTCAATATAGTGAACCCGCGTACACAGCGTTCCTTGCTTAAGGGCGCTCAAACATATAAAATTTGGACTCAATTTTGAAATTTGGTAGGATCAAATTGAAGAGCTTGGGGTGTAGTCTTACTTGACACTTGGGGAATTGGATTTGGTCCACCGAATTGTCCACAGTGATCAACTGAAGGTAGAGGTGAAAACTTGTCTTTTATGGCTAAAATTCAAAATGGTGAGTTTTATTTATGTTTTTGAACTATTTATAGAAATGAAATTTCTCAAGTGGGTTTTTTCCTATAGTTCATAATTCACTAAACTAATACTATATCTCTTTTTTCCTTGTAATAGGTTTATCATTGTTTTAAGGTGTTTTTTGCTCATATAGGGTGGTTTTTTATCGTTTCACATGCATTTTGCATCTATACTTACTCCATCTTAAACTTAGCAATCAACATTTTAACCACGAACTATGGTATTTTAAACCATTAGCTCCTTGTCTTTACCATTGCTCTTCCGTGGATAGGGCCTTCCTCTCATGAGTATCCTCATTTAGAACTAATGTTGTCTTTCGATACTCATGCTGCAGCTATCTTAGGTACAGGGGAATCCTCATAGGTAATTTTCACGCCAAATGGAGCCAAATTTTGGTCTCTTTTTACAAGCTATCTCTTTATAGGACTCCCCACCTTTATGGAGTTTCTTTAGGCCTAGGTCTGACTCCTCAAAACAGACTTGATTGCCGAGTTAACTTGTCCGTTCAAGCTCGTTAAGAATATGTGAATGGGCATCTGCATTGGTGGTAGGTTATCTCTTTCTCGGACCATGCGGAATAATACGAGAAAGGATCACTCTCTTTTCTACAGAATTGAGAAGAGTATTCTCAGGCATAGATTTATCACTTTTCCGGACCTGAGGGACTAAATTTACAGAAAAGGAACACCCAGTATGAGCTCAGTTTTCTCTTTTTCATGCTCTAGACCTAAAACATGAAAAAGATTTCGAGTGTACTTTATGTCTTTTTCATGCTCGTTAAACACTAAAGAATAACGCATCGAGTTTACTGTTATAAGCCCCGTTTCTCGTACTCAAATGGATCTTTCCAAGTGATATTTCTTTCATTCACACTCGTAAAAATCAAGCTATATGCTTCTCTCGAAGGAGCGTTGGGTAGGTGGTAATTTAACCTTTTTCGGACCTCCCTGACTAAGTACGAAAAAGGTTCACCTTTTCTTCTACGGAAGTTAAGAGAGTTCTTATGTTGTATGTTTTATACTTTTCCGGCCTCAGGAGACTAAATTGGACGAAAAAGGATCCCCCCCGGAGTCTTCTTTGGAGTTTTCAGACTCTCTAAATGTGAAAACACCAACTGAGCATGTACTAGTTCGGGCTCATTAAATCCACGAATTAGTGACACTATCAAGCATTATTCTCTCTTCTCTTCAAGCCTGTTAAAAAATGAAGAGAGATCTGAGTTGACTTTCCTGGACTCGTTAAAATTTAACAGGGAAGGTAAGGAAGAAGTTTTCTCTTGGTTTTCAGTTAGTGGTAGCATGTCATCCTTGAACATAGCACTCTCTGTTTTTTCTGATACCCATGTCTCAGTGTTCACTTTCAGTTTAGCTATTACTTCGAGTTTATTACTCCTCCTCTTCAGTTCTACCTAGGGAATCTGATCATGTCTCCTACATGACAGATAAGTCTGGTTGTTCTATCTATAAAGTTAAAAGCTGCCTTGGGTCATCTTTGTGTCGTACTTAACTCAATGTCTGATCTATCTCCTGATCCCATCATTGTCGTATATGGTATCACTTGTGTCTCCCTTCCTTTACCCAGTTCCTAGTCACTCTTGCGATCCATTGGAGGATCTATTTCCTTCCTTATCACAGTATGGTTCCATATCAGCACTTCCTGACGACGAAGACCTAGAGTTTTTGACGATCGTAACTCAGGATTCACTTTCATTATTGATGAATTCCTTTGCTTCCGTTGTCGATTATCACCTATTGATTGACAATCTGTTGAATCCACTCCATGTTCGACTTCAACCTACATTTATTCACATGGCTTGGATTGTACTAGTTCTTTGGGATTGTTTATGAAGACCTTAGTTCTCTATCTATGTACTAAGTTGCGCAAGATTATGTTCAATCCATTTACACAGATTCCAGATCTTTAAAGACTCGTCATTATTGTATATTGTGGCTTTGATCCACTTTTGTAATATACGTGGTATTGTACCCGTATTATATGATGTACTCAAACATCGTAAAGGAGCTAGTGTTCCAGTATATTGAACATAGCATCTTTAGATATGACTTTGTATATGACATTATTATGTATTTGTTTCAGGTACTACCTCTGCTCCATTGGATTTCTGAGTTCTCCAAAGATAATGATTATAATGTATTTCAGCCATCGCTTCCCTCTGACCTCACACATTAGGGGGCATCTGTTATCAACCCAAATGGCACTTCTCCATCCGAGTGTCGAAACTTCATATGTTGGCACACAAAAGGACACTTATGGATTGAAGGTTGCCTAAACACTATAGATGGGCATGACATGAGATGCATTCACTATCCAACCAGCTTGCCATTTTACCTTTTCATATGTTGAATGTCGTATGCGACTATCTCCACATCAACTCGCGTACATACATGACTATCTCCACAGCATCATGCGTACTGTACGCGAGTATCTTCATTGCAACCCGTGTATAGATCCGTATGCGGGTTTCCCTTATAGAAACTCGTGTGTCATACGCGGGTTTCCAGTATCAATACTCGTGTACACATCCATTCGACATTAAAAATAATAAAACACGATTAATGGAGATTTGTTGAGCCCTAATCATTAACTATCTCAATTGTCTCAACCTTCGAAACAACTCTATTTCCTAAAGTATAAATAGAGGCCTTGGGGAGGGAATTGATCAATCAATCTTGGAGAGCAAAGTTATGCTGGTGGTATATCTTCAGAAGTCTTTGGAGCAGCAGAACTCAGAATCCTTTGGTTGCAGAGGAGTCCTTGTTTCAGGCATTGGGTTGTACACTTATCTCATTCACTATTGTTAATAAAGAGAATTCTTCTTCCAACTTTGTGTTGAGTCTCTTTGATGTATCATTGTTTGATGAATATTTTTTATCAAGCACTCTATATATTGTTCATGTAACTTGTCATATATACATGTATAAGATTGTACTTGGAGAATTGTCTCTTTGCAGGTGAAGGAGGTGCATCCCTGAAAGCTTTGGAGAGGAGCAGAGCGGGAGAAGACAAAGCTTTGATCAACCGTCGTTAATCGAGTGAGTTCACCATATCTTCCTATTTCCTTTCTGTACTTTAAAGTTGATTGTCTGCAAGTTTTAGAAGCACGTTAGTAACCCCAGACCCTTGGTTATAAGGGTGTTTATTCCTAAACAACAAATAGGAAGATTACTTACACCTGGTAGAATTTGCTTACAATAATCATTATCAAGCTTTAGCTAGATATAGCCCTTTTGAAATTCTGTATGGAAGGAAATGCAATACCCCCATCTCTTGGAGTAATTCGATGGACAGGTTAGTATTAGGACTTGAATTATCAAAGGAGATCGAGTTAATTGTAAAATAGGTACAAGGTAACTTGAAAGTTGCACAAGATCGACAGAAAATCCAAGCCGATCTTAAACAAACTCCAAAGGAGTTCCAGGTATGTGAACATGTTTTTACTAAGGTGAGACCTAAAAGGAGTTCTCTGAGGTTGGGTAGTTGTGCTAAGCTAGCACCCCGATATTGTGGTCCTTTTGAAATACTGTCCAGGATAGGACAGGTAGCATATCAGTTAGCTCTACCACCAAATTTAAGAGTTCGCAATGTTTTTCATATTTTTGTATTAAAAAAATATGTACTCAATACTACTCATGTTATTAATTAGAATGATGTGTAGGTGGAACCCAAAGGAGATTTTTTGGTGGAACTGGATTGTATCCTCGAAAGGAGGGAGATCTCACTTCAGAATCGCACCATTGGTCAGGTGAAGGTGCAATGGAAGCGTCTTAGTCTAGAAGAAAGGCATCTGGGAATTGAAAAGTCATATGCGGGATGCATATCCAATTCTATTCAAAGGGGAACTCTGAGGACGAGGAATAAATAACATCGAGGACGATGTTATAAATTAAGGGGGTTTGTATGTCACATGCCCCAATTTGCAAAACAATTTAATGTTATTGAGAAACATTATGTTATATTTTATGCTAAGTTTGTAATTGATGACCAAGTGAGGTCAAGGATAATTAATTTATTTCAGAATATTTTATTAATAAATAAATAAATGATGATACAACAGCTTAGAGAAGATGTTAAATAAGTGTTGACTAGTCACTTGGTGGAGGAGACTGGGTGGAGAGTATACCTACAAGTGGCAACATCGTCAAACTACTTCTAACTGTTGCAGGTGGCAACTTCCCTATAATTGTGGTCATGATTCCCCAAGAAAGTGGAATTGGAGCAGATGGCTCATTAAGTAAAAACTGACCCAAAAGACCTAGGCATTGTTATAAAACTTCCTATTGAAGACAGTTGAGGCTGCTCATTCTGGAAATGTGATCATTCAATGTGAATGAAGTCCACATGAGAAATTCAATGGAGGGGACTTATTAAAGTGAGTTTGAGGGTTTAAGTGCTAAGGACTGGACTTGTGCAGCTATTTAGGCTAAAGTTTGTATTGTTGTGAGTAGGTTTGAATTACTGTTGTAATTTGACCAGGCAGGTGACATAAGGTCTTAAGGATGCATCCTTCACCTAGTACTCTACCAGGAAGACCAGGAAACAAGCTCGGGGGTCCTGAGGAAGTGCAGACTAAGCTTTCCCCAGGGGTTGGTTGGGAGGAACAACCTCCTTAAGTTGTTGTCGCCTCATCATTTGACAGGTTTTTCTTATTTGTTCAGGTTATTTATAATTTATTTACTGTTTTTAGAAAATGTTTACTATTTTTTCAAAAATATGCATGTTATTGTTTTGTTAGGGTTAATGAAGAAAAGAGCAATGTTATTGATAAAATTAGTGATTAGTAGATTATAATTAAAACATCAGTATTAATGCTAAATGAAAAATGAATAAATAGAAATTACCATACTATATTTTTCCACGACTTGTGTAGGCAGTACTCTAGTACAGATAGTTGATTAAGTAGAAGTGATGATTTGTTTATCAACTCTAAATGAAAAATGCAAATGATTTATTTACAGAAAACTAGCAGTATGGTTAGCTGAGATTCCGCAGTGAGGATTCATGGCATCTAATGTAGAATCTGTGGTGAGAAGATTTATTGTCGATGTTTCGAACCAAGCGTGGTTCATATTCAGGACAAAGCGATGCCTGGAGATTGTTCCTCTTTCAATGATGTATTAATACAGAAATCGTCACTTTCGCTTAAGATGGCCGACAAGGTTGTCTTGACCACGGTTAAATTAGGGTTAATATTTTAGGGTTTTTATTGTTTTTTGTTTTTTATTTTTATTTTTATTTTTGAAAACTTAATTAATTTTGAATTTAGGGTGAATAAACTTAAAATTTTGGGTTAATAAACTTAATAATAAATTTTGTATTAAATTTTTTTTATTAAATTTTTTTAAATTTAATACTTAAAATTTTTTATTTAAAATTAAAAAAAAACATTTGTTATTATGGACTTAATCAATAAATATCTAACTATGTAAATATTTGATTTAATTTAAATTTAATTAATTTAATTTTATCATTTTATTTAACTATTATGTTTAGTTTAGATAATAAAAATTAATTCTTTAAATTTATTTAAATTTATTTTATTAAGGAAATTTATTATAAAAAATTTAAAATTTTTTAATTTATTTTGGAGAAGGATAATTAGGGAAATTTAATTAATAAATTTTTAAATTTTATAAAAGTTGAATTATTAGGTATTCTATTTTAATTAGGGTAAAATTTAGGGTAAAATTAGGGAGATTTTTTAGGGAAATTTAATTTTAAGTTTAAGTTTAAAAATAGGTTTTAATTCTTATTTAGCTTGGTTAGGTTAGGAAACCATGATCAGCTAATGGACAGGTCGTCATCTCTGTTTAAGCATTTAGGGTTTTTTACTATATCAATAGCCTCTCTAATTCTCCTCTTTGACCAGTTGTCGACTTGTGCTAACACCTACATATCCTTGATTTTAATAGGGTGTTTTGTGTTATGCGAGTGTTCCGCTAAGGCTGACTTGTGGGTTCTATTGATACGAATATCTGCATAGTGTTCTTTAACCCTATTTCGGATGGACCGTCTTGTTTCGCCAATGTAGGCTTTCCCACATTCACAAGGAATGAGGTAAACCCCCTTTTTAAGACTTGGGTCAACAGGATCTTTTACTGACCTAAGTAACTTTCTGATGTTGTTAGGTGGGGAAAAAACCGAGTCAATATTCTTCCTTTTCAGGTGTTTGGCTATTTTGTCTGTAGTCCCTTGAATGTAAGGGAGAAATGCCTTATGATCCCCAACTTTCTTCTCTTTGGAAGAAACCTTAGGTTTGTTTTTCTGGGTTTTTGTATCTCTTTCAAGGGATTTGTTGATTTGAATTAGGTTATAACCATTGCTTAGAAAAATATTGCGCAGGTGTTCTTGCTCGGATTCTAGGTGATCATTATCAGAGATCCTTAGGGCTCTAGTGAAAAGGGTGTTAAGAACCCCCAACTTTTGGTTTGGGTGATGGTGTGAGAGGGCGTGAAGGTATTGTTCTATGTGGGTTTTCTTCCTGTAAACCTTGTGGGCTAAGCCTCCATCTTGTTTCCTGATGACTAGTGTACCCAGAAAAAGAAGCGCATTATTCTCTTCAAAATCTTTTGTGACTTTGATAGAATTAGTTTGGTTATTCAAATGATCAATGAATTTGTCTAATTCTTCCTTCCCATGGGCCCATATTAAGAAGGTATCATCCACAAATCTGGACCACCATTCAGGTTTTGGATTGGTAGTATTCAAGGCTTTTTGCTCGAATTTTTCCATGAAAAGGTTGGCTATAATGGGAGAGAGGGGGGAACCCATCGCCACTCCATAGGTTTGTTCATAAAGTTCACCCATAAAAATAAAAAATGTGGAATTGAGACACAGGCCTATGAGTTGCGAGGTTTCGGGATTCGTCAGATCTTCTATAACACTGATGTCTCCTTTGATGGGGATCGTGGTGAAGAGGAAAACTAGCAGTACTTACTCTATCTACTGAAAGTACCTGTATTATCTAATTACAGGAAAAGAATAGAATATATATATGTTAATCACTAGTAGTCATAGTAAATACAGAATTATTACTAGTACTAATATTTATTATAAACATAATAGATAAAGTTAAATAAATAAACATAGGAACAGTAAAACAAAATAGTACTTAGGGTTTTAACCTAGCTAGTACTTCTTAGGTCTTTAAAATAATTTATTCTAAGTTCATATTTTCATTCTATACTGAAAACAGATGTTTACTGTAAACCTCAAAGCATTTTACTTAGGGTTTATGAAAGATAGGTTTTAACTTTGCTTACAGACTTGCATAATCTTACTCTTAACATAAATTTTAACAGCTGTAAAATTACTGAAAGTAAAATAGAAAACAGAACTAAAATCATTCCTATAAAATCTATCTTATTACTGAACTATAGGGTATTAAAAAATAATAACCCCTCTGAGTGAAGATAGAGTACTAAATTTACTCATTACACTGTAAAATTTCTAAATCACTTAAATTCCAGTATAACTTAAAAATTAAATAACACTGTCGTCAATTTAAATGAAACAAAATAAAATAAGTTTGATGGCCTTTTATAAATATAGGCTAAGGCTTAGGACTATTCAAAAATTAAATTATACAAGACATTAAAGAAAAATAGTAAACCCAAAGATTTTAGCTATTAATAACCCTTTCGTCTGTTTACAGGTCTCTACTGAGCGAGCAGTATTTTCTTCACTTAAAAAAAAAACACTTAAAAACTTAATTAACCAGGCATAGGTCGAACAGCATTAAAACGGCTTACAGCCAAGTTTTAAAATTTTAAGAAAACAAATTGTTTTACATTGTCCAAGCCGTAAAGGCTCTGTCAAGTAAACCCCAAGTCACAGCTGCAAAAGCCTTCAAATTCTTGCACATATTCCCCTTTAGGGTTTTCTTTATAAAATCAAAATAACAAGAAGTAACCTAACAAGTAAACCAAGGTTGAAGCCTTAACCAACATAGCGGAATCCATTCTTTTCCGACCATCACATCAATGCAGGAGAAAACCCTCAGCACAATCAAGGCTTACCAGGGTTTTGGTTAGGCCGAAGACTGAAGAGTTGAGCTAGAAGCTAGCACCTCAAGCTAGGAAAGAAACCTGTGCAGAAAAACCAGTATTTAGTTACAGCCATTAACTAGTAATTGTATTTCTAAAACTTACTGTAAAACAAAACTCTGGATGAGTAGTTACTTGGCCGCGTTCTCGTGGGGGGAAATCATACAGACAAGTCGCCAGAGACAACCCAATGGCACCTTGAAGGGTAAAAGCCAAAATCTAAGAGGACGTTGAATGCAACTGGAAAACCCTAAGCCATGATTTCAAAGGAAATGAGAAATCCTTCGACTGGAACGAAGAACACTCCCTTTTAAGCTCTATATATAATGTTCTCTTTTAAACATCGATGACACAGAATAGTTTCTACACTCTCATACGCTACAACAATTTTTAAACACTGAAGAATCACCTTATGTCTTCACAGAAACCACCTCACTTTGTTTTGGTCGGAAGGCAGCTTGCAAAATGGAGGTGTTTACAGGGTTACGGTGGCCACGAGCTCGCAGCTCGGATGCACCAGTCGAGGAACATTCTCTTTACAAAATGAAAGGTAGGGTTTCATTTTAAGTCAACTCGCACCGTGAACAAACCTTTACCACATGTCCACCCAATTATTTCATAATTCGTGGGTGCATGTCAATAGTTGGGTGCAATTCCAATATGCATTCAAATGATTAATATCAAAACCTGTAATTATTAAATCAATGTGATTTCTACAATTTCCAATAATATATTACCTTTGAATTATTTTTCTTAGTAGATAAACTATAGGAATAAAACATGAAATTTCTTCTAGGGTTTTATTTATAGTTTAAAATAAGATAGTTATTTTGTTAACTATGTGGGATAAAACATAGTTAAAAGATATATGTTGTATATTAAACTATAATAAAAGGAGATCTAACGGTAGCCATTTGATTCATTAGAGTTGAAGAGTAAACTGTAACTAGGACCAGAGCAATATCAGATCTCTCACAAGTTTTCTTTAAACCAATAGCCTTATTTCAAAGGATTACTAAGCAACTTTGTGTAAGGTGTAATTTATAACTTAAGGGTACACTAGGAATGAAAGTGTAAGATACAAGTAATAAGCATTCAAAGTAAAGGACTGTAAAAGTGATAAAGAAGAATTCTTTCAACTAGGAAGAGATTCTTGATCCAATTCTTTTATTGCAATGTGTTTTTGGGGATGCTAGTGAATGCAGTCTATAGACCCATATAAGAATCTTAGTGTAAATCTAGCATCCAAATAATGAGTAAATAGATAGAAGTATAAGGGATTTTGGTTATTTATTGGGAAAACATTGTTTATGAAATCCTAGAATAAGGGTAATTGTCATAGACACCAAATAGTGTTGAGTCATCTAAGCATCAAGATGTGAACTTTATTTCTTTCCATTTAAACTCTAGATTACAATTAATGTAAGCAAGAATACAAGTGTTCATTAGAATTTTAATCATAATCATCCAAATGATTTGATGTCATTTTGATAGTATTTGACTATGCAATTTTAACCCATGCATATGTAGTTTTTTTTTAACATACTTACGGAGTTTTGGCAACATAATCAAGATCAACGTTACCTCTTATGGAGACAGGCTTCTTTTAAACATTCTAAATTGAGCATCATAATCATGCTAGAGAAGTATCTTCTTGACTTGAATATAAATATTTTTTTTTACTGGAACATACGCTTACCTGTTAAAACCTGTAAAGAACCATCGGTCTCACTGTGTTAGCTTTAAGCTAAGTAAGCCCCGATTTCACATAAGAAACTTTCCCTACTTGACAAAATAAATCAACAGTATACCTAGCATCAGTAAAATACAAGTTTCTTTTCTACTTTCTGGAATATTACAACTGCTAAGTTGAAAATAGTACTAACACAGTTTTTAAAGATAAGCCTCTAGATTATACAAAATCTTATAAAGAAGTATCTTTGTTTCTCTTACAAACTGTTTTACTATCTGCTAACAGTTAGTGGTACATTAGCGGTGACATTTGACATTTTATGTCAAATGAAAATTTTTAAATTTTTACAAATTTTTGAGTTATTGCATGTGATAATCACACCATTTCTCGGTAGGAGCTTGTTTGTTGTGATCCTTGTTGTCTTTCTAAAATTTATTCTTATGTTGGTTGGGATTTGGAGGAGTCAGCTGAGAAGGGTTCTTGAACTTGTCAGAGTCGGCTGGTGACTTCTTGTCGGATGTTCGACCTGTTGGCTTGTTCGCGAAACATGATTTTCATTTATGTTTAGCTTCAAGATTGATGGCATAATGAAATGCATCTGCAACCGTACTGGCAGTCAGAAACTCCAGCTCTTGCTGAATGTACGAGGATAAACCACTTATGTACTTCAGGACAAGCATTTTCTCTTCTTCTTGGACGCCAATTCTATCCATGAGTCGATAGAACTCATCGATGTAACACTATATGAACTGGTCTTTCCATTTCCTTAGCTGATGTCACTTCTTATTATGGGGATAAACCACTTATGTACTTCAGGACAAGCATTTTATCTTCTTCTTAGATGGAAAGTCTATCGATGAGTCAATATAACTCATCAGTGTAACTCTATATGAACTGGTCTTTCCATTTCCTTAGCTGATGCCACTTCTTATACTGTTGTTCAAGGTAGGGGCGGGTAGAATTCCTTTTGGACATATTCGACAAATTTTACCCATGTGTCTATGGGGTCTTCTTCTTTTTCCATCTTGGTCGATAGATTCTCCCACCAATAGTGTAAAGAGGTTAACATCTTTAAGGACGCAATGGTGATCTTTTCTGCTTCATAGAGTTGATTCACTGCATAGTAAGATTCTAGTTGGTGTACCCAATTGTTAACAGATTCCATGTCAATATTTCCTTCAAGGTTCGGTATGTCCAGATTCATTTGCACTTTGAAGGGGTTGATTTTATCGGAATGAGGTCACGTCGAGGATTCCTCGGAGTTCGCAGTGACTCTCATGAGAATCTCGTTGAACTAGGAAAACATTTCGGTTCGATGGCGATGAAATGATTTTTCTATGTGTTGTTATGTCTCGTCAGTTGCGTGTCTATTGTCTTCTTCTTCGGCCATCTTTTCTGAAGTCGAAGGAAGTGTATGCTTTTGTTGATGAGTTTTCGAGCGTGTTTGAACAAGCATAAGTTAAATAACTTTGATGGAAGTGCTTATGTAACTTAAACTATGAACAAGATATTTCTCTGATACTAATGATCCAGGTCGTTCCCAAGTGCACGTTGGGGAAAACAATTGACTGAATGAGTCGAGTACTGTTATGGTAGAAGCATAAGAAGAACCAGCAAAGCAGGAACACACTAGGTTGACAAGAAATATACACGCATAGACAATATGTAATAATTTGAACCAATTTATACTTCTACTCCATGAAAGATGGAGGAATCAGATGATGTTCAGAAAGATGATATACTACACTAATGTACATGCTTATATAGGATCCCGAGACGCTTGGGTGACTACCCACTACGTTTAGTTACAAAGAAGTTATAATGGTTCATAAGTTGAAATGTCACAGAGCATGTTGGTATGTTGTATGTCGAGGCAGACATGTCGAGGCAAACATGTCGAATGAACATGTCTAGGCAGATTTGTTGAAGGCAAACCTGTCAGTTGAACATGTCGAGGCAGACCTGTAGAAGGCGAACTTGTCGGTTGTTGGTTGGATCAAGGAAAGTCAGGGTTTTTGGTGATATCAAGAAGAACAAGTATAGATCTCAATAGTGTTCACATAGCATTATGGCTACAATGATGAGAATAGATTCTTCAAAGAAGTGATCTTTGTTCTCATGGTTTGGGTCCAAGGGCTCTACACCATTCCCATTGCTTTCAAAGATATTGTCATGGTCATGGGAATGAGTTTGGACAATGGTTCAGAGGCTCAATATGTCTTATACATTTACCTTAAACACAAATTTTATCTCCTTTGCCTACTTTATTATAACAGGTATATTTATTTCATATGTTTAAAAACCGAAGCACTAAGATATAATATTTATTGGATTGGTTAACATGTTCTCTTAAAATGAGTCACTGAGATATAATATTTATTGGATTAGATCTTATGGTTTGGAAAAACGACACCTGTGGTGGGGGGGGGGACAGGTCCGAGGTTCCAGTCCCGGGGTTTGGATGCATGCTACCCTTGATTTGACAAATGGAATATTGGGTCATCCCACACATGTTGAAAAAAAATATTATTTATTGGATTGGTTAACATTTTTTTTGTTTCTAATCTTTAGGGAATAAGCACTTGACCAATTATAAGCAAGAAAGTGATTTAGCTAAGATAGTACACACAAATAGTAAGTCAATATCTATGTTGTTTAAGTTCATACATTTTCTTAAGTAAGTATCCAAGGGGATTTGAACTCCTGACTTTCCATTTACAATTTCTCATCTCAATTACTCATTACCAATTGCTCTAACCACCATGGATTGTTGTTTTATTACATACTTAAAAGATCTATTATTTTGTTTATATACATATCTATGAATGTATAGATTTTTTTATTATTGTGTTAGTATATTAATGTTTTAAGATAAAATCACATGATATGATGAGATAAATAATTGAATCAATAGAGCATGCTCTTTTCCAACAACATTTCATCTAAACCTCTTTTCTTGTATAATTTTTTGTTTGAAGACATCATACTATAATTTTGAAGAGATCTACAATATATCAACAAAATCAATGCCAAAATACACCTTTAAAATATATTCTTTATCAAATTTTATTTCCAAATTATCAAAGAAAATATTTTAGGCTAGATATGGAATATTACGTGATGATATTAATATTTCTAGGCTAGATATTAAGGATGTTTGTTCTTGCCACATATTTGTTCTTCATACGTTTGATATGCATTAATGATAGTGGAATAAAGTCAACCCTTTGTAAACTAGTCATTCAATTGAAGGATTCAAGCTTCCCTTTTTCAGATGATGCTCAATTAGAGGTCATTGCATCAAATCCTAGAAGAGGCAATGAAACCCTAGATTGTATGTTGTGTTCACCAATGACAATTTCTGTGTATTTATTTGACACAACTATCAAAGTATCATGATCTTATAAATGGACGTTTGTCATTTGTGTTATTTTTTTATGAAAAGTCACATGGAGTACTTTAAACTTTATATGCTTTGGATTGTTTTTTGTGATGATCACTAGAATTTGGTTATATAATTTTAGCTAATTTGTAATTTTTTATTCCTTAAATTACATTTTAAATCCATAACTGGATTCAACCTCTAAAATATGCCTATTGCATCCAATTTTGCAATCTCTATTGATATTTGCAATTCCAATTTTTTTTTTAATATTTAAAAAGAATTTGAATTTGGGAAAAATGAATTAAAAAAAAAACTTACTACAAACCACACTATTTATGAGTGATCAATGATACATAACATAGAGTTCAAACAAAACTAAAGCACATGGATAATAACATGGATTGCAATGTGACTGATAGATGCTGAGAAGAGAAAGAACAACATCCACAACTAGAAATATTGGAGATATGACTATTTTGTTTGGTCCTTGAATATGTTATCCAAAAAATTAAACAATGTTTTTATCTCTATATGTTACACTGAAATCTCGTCATCTTGATCCATGTGTCAACCTTGTGCCTAATCCCTAAAGTTCCCTTAGCTAAATTGGATTGAAAGTGAGGTTGTTCCTACCCCTTTTTTTCTCCTCTAGGTAGGCCAATGCTCTTCCTCTTAAGGAAAGGTGCATCATCCCCTTGTTGGCTCTCTTTATACCTTGACAAGGTGTGCCACTAGCACTCTTTCCCTTCATGAAAGGTGCACCAACCCCTCTCTGGCGCTATGTCTCCCACTTCAAGGTGTGCCAGTGGTATTTAGAGGGAAAAATTCGAAGCTTCGAGACCCTTCTCGAAGGAAGATGAGGTGGAGGGTCATCCCTAGATTCTAGGTGAGTTGGCATTCGGTTCCCAAACCTAATGGGAGGATCCCTTAGACCTATCCTCTTAATCTTCAACCTCCTCTATCCCTTTAGCCTTATAAAGTGAACCCTCTCTCCATTGTGAAGGGAGGAAGGACTATGGTACTCTTATGCTAGTGTAATTTATAGGTGATCCCTATCATCCTTTGGGAGGAAAAATATCATCCTTTGGGAAGCATACCATCATTCTTTGGAGTCTTGGATTGGATTGTTGGATGGAAGGTTGCAACGTTAAGGTTTAGGTTGTGACATTGTTTATTTATGTAATTCTATGTATCTCCTATGATTACAATAATATAAAATCTTTCCATGCATATTGTTGTGTTGATAATGTTTATAGCTTTATTCCTTAATTGTTAGCTTAGATCAATTCATATCTAGATATGTGTGTACTGTTTGCTTGTTTCCATGTGCTCTACAGGGTTTTGCAGCTCGAGATTTGAAAGTTCTGGAGCTTAGACCAACAAAGAGGAAAAGGATTTGCATACCTCAGGTAAGTGATCTATCTATTAACTTGCATATCTATTGATGTAGGAAAGTAGATTGTATTTTGTAATTTATTTGTTCTAGATCTACTTGGACTAGGGAGATCCGGATTGAGTCTGCTTGAGTAGATTTATCCAGTAACAAATTTGGTGACCATACTAGAGAATACCATAGATCTGATTTCTTTTGTCTTTGTTTTCTTGTCTTTTGATCAATCCATTTTATAGCCTCTAGAGACCCTCCTACTTTTAAATTTTATCTTTAGAAAGTTTCTTGGACCTCCTTGATTCTTTTTGGTATTAGTATTAGGCCTCTTGCCCATTCCACCTTAGGAGATCTAGCCTCGTTGGCTCTCTGGCGCACCTGGGTTGTGTATACAGAGCACCATTGTCTTGCTAGCACTCTTTCCCTTAATAGTAAGTGTGCCATTGGCACTCTTTGCATGTGTATAGGGTGTGCCAACCCGTCTCTAGCACTATGGTGCAGTGTAGTAAGGCGTGCCAGACCTTCAAAACTCGGGGATTAGCTTAGATTTCCTTCCTTTTTGGCTTTTGGTTTGATGGGTTGTGGTTTGTAGGCTGCATATTATGGTCATACAACCCCCTAGGCACAACATTGTCTATGTTTGGAGTTGATTTTGTTCATTATGGATGTTTTTCTAGTCAAGTGAGTAACTTGGTTATGGAGGGAAATTTCAATCCCCCACCTGTTGGTTTAGTATTTCCATCCCTGATTACATTACCCGATATTTTTAGATCTTTTCAGATCCTTAGATATGATCTCCAAACCCTTCTTCCACCCTCAATCATTGAGTTTTGGTTGCATTTTGGTAGGTTTTTGAACAATTCTTGAGTGTTTTGGAGTTGTTTTGATGCTTGTCATCTTTCTTTTGGGATTTCTAAATGATTGGAGTTCTGTATACATTCTCTTATTTTATGTTTATAGATCTGAAAAGAGTTTATTTATCAAGTTTCATTTTGATATATGCATTTGAAAATCAAAGTGCTTCGCTCCTTTGTTTTATGCATTGTTAAGATTTGTCGCATCTTTGGTTTTGTTGCGCCTTTTGGACTATTATTACATAAAGTTAGAGTTATTGCACTCTAGGAAGGAATTCGTCTTTTCTTTACTACTCATGTTCATGTTGGTTTGAAAATAAAATTATTTCCCTACCTTAGGTAGTTTTCATCGAAAGAGAAATGTGCATCGTCATGTAGCTAGGATTTGCATTCTTTTTACATTTCATGTTTACACCTCATGCATCCACCTAACCACATAAGATAAAATTAATGCTAGATTAGGATTAAAATAATTTAGTTACTGTGTATAAGTTAGAGATGTGTTCCAGCGTCTTTAAGCATGGCAGTTGTCGTTATTTTCCTGCACTGCATCCCGAGGGCTTGTAGTTCTTCCACGTACCAACTGGTATATCAAATGGGTTTTCACATACCTTTGGGTATATAGAAAAGTAATTCACGTACTCGGTAGTATATTGGAAGGCTCATGTCATGCAGTTGTGCATTAGACAACACCACTACAAAGTTGAGCTCCCCCGTACCTAGTGTATATCGAGAGACCCTGCTAGGATTCCGGTGACCGAATGAGTTAACCTTTTGGCCATCTTGGAATCGCAATATACCGAGAACAACACTTGGGGAGATTAGTATGCACATACTGTCCAGGTAGTCAGGTATTCAAGAAAGGGTACAATCCCAATCCTCCTTGTCATGTTTTACTATTGGACCCTATAGTATATAGTGAGTTGTGAAGCCTTGACAATCCTATAAGGATCTTGACTTTACATCCTCTCCTATTCATATAGTTTGCTTGTTTATTTAGACTTGAGTAGTGTTTGATTTGTGCGGTACTTCAGAGATTCTTAGAGAGTTTATATATGGTAGACTCTCATGGTACCACCGATTAAGAGACCCCTTTTCAGGGCATGTCTTTTGTTTCTCCCCCTTGTGGAGTTGTTGGTCCTCCCTTTATGGCTACTTTGATTCTTCCTGGATTGACTATAGGATTACCTGTATCATTATTCTCCAATCCTTTTATACCAAATGCACCTTTTGTGTCGGATCATGTTCCTTCACTCCATGAGCTTCAACCTCATGTTAATCCTTCTCCTTCTTCCTCGAATGTTGAATCAACTTCCCTTTCTTCCTCTTCACCTGTTGAAAACTTTGATGTTAGTAAACGGGCGGGTAAGAAGAAGACCAAAAGGAAGGCTAAGAAGAAGAATACTAAGCAGAAGGTCACAACTCCAACCTCTGATCGTCTTGTTGGAAACCCATCAGCTACTGATCACAGTGCTAGAGTGTCGAATTTCCCACAAGAGAACCTTGTAAACGTAAGTTCCCTTGTATAATTTGCAAGGGTGACAATATTCTTAAATATTGTCATGGTATGTCTCAGGTTTTATAGGTGTGGTATGAGGCTTCCCAACACCCTGTGTCATCAGTCACTAGTCATCGTGCTGATGATACCCCATCAACCAGTGACTCTATGGTTAAGAGTTGAAAAGGAAAGGTAAAATATCCTTGCTTGCTATGTAAGGACATGCACCTTACTTACATTTGTCCTCGCATGGATGAAGCTTCAAAGTTGTTGGAAGATATTACTATTCCTCAGCAACAGCTTCCAATAGGTTATCGTAAGTTGTCCCTTGACATCCCATTGGTTGATGAAGTGATTGATCCATCTTTACCCCTGGTCGATTCCACTCTTCTTTTGGAGAGTGAAGTTAAAGTAGTTGATTTGATGTCATATCCACCCGAACCCACCTTTTCGGCAGAGAGTGTTAAGATTGATGTAGTCTCTTCGACAAAGTCTTCATCTTCTCCCTCTCTTCCAGTTGAGAGTGAACTAAAACCCACTGAATTTTTCACAGTTAGTTCTTATTGTTCTACACAAGAGGAAATTTGGTCTCTTTCGATATAACCCTCTCCAAGTAATGAGGTTATTTCCTTTGTCTTGAGTAATCTAACAGAATCCTGCATTCATTCGAGTGTTCCTTTCCAGATATATGTGCGGGTTACTTCTAAAAGCATACTCCACACTATTGTTGACGAAGGGGCTTCTGATAGTATTCTATCCTCTACTGCTTGGAAAAGCATAGGCTCTCCTCTGGCGCTTGTTCTAACCAACGATCAGATACTATATTTTAATCGAACACCTACAACGCCTTTAGGGATCATTCCTCATTTTCCTTCACTTTAGGAGGTAAATTTGTATGCATTGACGTTATGGTGGTCCATGGTCCCTTAGATTTAAATCTTCTCCTTAGGCGTGATTATGTTTAGCCATGAAAGTTGTAGTGTCCACACTTTTTCGAGTGATGCATTTTCCCCATGATGGGAAAATTGTGACCATTGATAAACTTTCCTTTGTTAAACTTGATCATCGTATGACTCCTAGTCATCAAACTTCCCTGAATGTCTCGCATGTTCTTGTGGTTCCTTCCCCTTCACCTCTGTCATGTCCCTCGACTCCAGACATCATGACGGAGTTCAGTCATTTGAAAACCATAACTTCTTCTCCTCATGAGGAGGCCTTGGGGGCATGTCTCCAGTATCTGGACATCATACTGGAGTTAAGCCACTAGATATTTATGTAAGGGGGCAACCCACCAACCTCTGTGTCAAGCTCATTAAAAAATGAAACAGGCACCCGTGAGCAAGTTCCCATTCTGTGTCAATCTCATTAAAAAATGAAACAGATGTCGGTGAGCATAGTTCTTATTCTGTGTCAAGCTCGTTAAAAAATGAAACAAATGTCGGTGAGCATAGTTCCTATTTTGTGTCAAGATCGTTAAAAATTGAAATGGGTGTTGATGAGCATAGTTCCTATTATGTGTCAAGCTCATTAAAAAATGAAATGGATGCCCTCAAGCATATTTATTTTTCTGTTTCAAGCTTATGTAAAAATGAAACAGGTCTCCTCAAGCATAGTTATTTTCTATTCCAAGCTTGTGTAAAAAGTAAATAGGTCACCTTGAGCCCAATTCCCTTTTCGTGTCAAGCTCGTTAAAAAATGAAACGAATTCTTCCATTGTGTCAAGACTCAATATATGAACCTTCATTCCATCTGCTTGTAGCACTTGATCCTCTTTCTTCCTTTATTTTTGGGGAACGTTCTCCTAGACATAACTCGGAATTTAGTTAGAAAAGAGTAAGAAGATGAAATGAAGCTTGGGGGGCATGTACCCTGCCTCTTTATATTGAGTTAAGCTACATGATAGTTATACTAGGGGAATGTACCAACCACTGGACATCATGTTGGGAAAACGGTCGTTGATGGGAGTCCTTTTGAGCATACTTTCTTTTAGTTTCGAGCTCGCTAAACCATGAAACAACCCTTTGTGCATAGTTCTTATATTGTGTTAAGCTCATTAAAAATTGAAGAAGATACCCTGAGCATTCGTTCAATCGATCTTCAAGCTCGTTAAAAACAGTAGGATGGTGTTTAGCTTAATTTTCATTTTTTGTGCTCTGGTTAAAACATGAAAAGTGGTTTGAGCTTACTTTATCGCTTTTTTGTGCTCTAGATTCAAACATGAAAAAGGTTCTGAGCACCTTTTATGCCTTCGGCGTGCTTGTTAAAAACTTAGTGAAGAGGTATCGAGTGTACTTTTATTGTTGTTCAACCTTATTAAAATTGGATTATAAAAAAAGAACCCTAATAAAGTCCTCTTTAACCTATTTTCATACTCTTAAAATGTGAAAAGATCGTTGAGTGAACTTGTCTTCTTCACACTCATAAAAGGACCTGAAGAGTCGTCTTCCTGGTGATAGTTTACCCCTTTTTCGGACTAGGGGGCACTACTTACGAAAAATGTATACTCCGGTCAATCATGACTAGAAGAGTTCTCCTAGGCATCATTTTATAAATTTTTGGGCCTAAGGGACTAAATTTACGAAAAAGTCCATTTTGGAGTCTTCTTAGTCATTTTAAACTCTCTAAACACGAAACAACGAATGATTTTTTCTTTCATCGGACTCATAAAATCAAACAATGAAGGACCCTTTCTGGGAAATAACCCCTCCTTTCTCAGGTTCATAAAACAGGTGAGAATGGACTCATCACTTAATGAGCTATAACGAGTGTTTGTTACCCTCTTTGAACTCGTAAAAACGAAAAGAGGTACTCATCCTTTATGATGGGGAAACTAAGGAAGGAGTTTGTGTTTCATTGTAATTACGACAGTACATAGTCACTCTTGAACATGGAACTCGTCTACATATGCATTCAGTACTTGGGGTAATTTGTTTGTCTTCAAGTCTTACTGATTCCTTGAGTTTTCTTGCTCATTAAAGTTGTCCAAGAATGATCCCACCATCAGTTTCATTGGGGATGCGTATCAGTCTCGTCAAATTCAATACTATCAAGTCATGCCATTCCCATGTTCAAGAGATATTTGGTCATTCGTTCACTATCTGCAGTCATCTTACCTTCTATCATGTTGGTTATCTCTGAGTCAGTCTCGTATATCACTCTATTGTTCGGTTTGTTCTAAAAAATATATGATCGTGTTTCATGTCAATGATGGGGGATTCATCATGGCCCTCCTTCAATGAGTCTATTACTATCAACTTCAACACATCATCTAGGAATTGGACTTAGAAACCGAGTCAAGTACCTTGAATCATGCATGCCTTAATGACAGGTTTCCTCGCTTTCAGCAGTAGGTTTCCATTAATGACCTCTGACTGGAAGATTCTATCGAGTGTTCAAATCCAAGTCCTTTATTCGCACTTGGAAGAATGTACTAAGATACCTTGGGATTCGTTGACATTAATGGGGATATCCCTCGCACTTGTTAACGGTTTACATCAATGACCTGTAATCAAGTGGTTTCTACCATGTTCAACATCAATACATTGTAATCACATGGTTATATTTGTATCGTTGCGGGTTCGGCTTGAATACCCTGGGTTATCTGATATTTGGTCTAGGTTGTGATGGAGTTTGTTTGAGTCGTATTACATAAATTCACTTTGTATTGGTCGTGGTTGTGTTAGCATCTCATCATGGATCTATGTCTGTGTCTAGTAGCCATGATTGTGTTCAGTCGGTCTCTACTTCCATGGATCTACAGTGTATGTTCAGCATCCATGTTATGAGTTATGTGAGACTTGAGTCAGTTGTACTGCAGCATCTTTCAAAGCATTCACCTATCACATTCCTCTAACTTCATGCTTTGGGGGGCATTCTGTTACACCAAAATATTATCATCTTAATCCATGTGTCAACCTTGTTCCTAATCCCTAAATTTCCCTTAGCTAAACTGGATTGAAAGTGAGGTTGTTCCTACCCCTTTCCCCCCCCCCCTCTATGTAGGATGGTGCTCTTCCTCTTAAGGAAAGGTGATCCAACCCCTTGTTGGCTCTCTTTCTACCTTGACAGGGTGTGTCGGTAGCACTCTTTTCCTTCATGCAAGGTGTACCATCCCCTCTCTGGCACTCTGTTTCCTTCTGCAAGGTGTGCTAGTGGTGTTCAAAGGGAAAAATTCAAAGCTTCGAGGCCCTTCTCAAAGGGAGATGAGGTGGAGGGTCATCCCTAGCTTCTAGTTGAGGTGGCATTCGGTTCCCTTACATAATGGGAGGATCCCTTAGACCTCTCCTCTTAATATTCAACCTCCTCTATCCCTTTAGCCTTATAACTTGAACCCTCTCTCCATTGTGAAGGGAGGAAGGACTATGGTACTCTTATGTTGGTGGAATTTCTAGATGATCCCTATCATCCTTTGTGAGGAAAAATCACATCCTTTAGTAGGCATACCATCATTCTTTGTAGGCTTGGATTGGATTGTTGGTTGGAAGGTTGCAACGTTAAGGCTTAGGTTGTGACATCTTTCTTTATGTAATTCTATGCATATCCTATGATTACAGTAATATAAACTATTTCCATAAATATTGTTGTGTTGATAATGTTTAGAGCTTTCTTCCTTAACTATTAGCTTAGATCAATTCATATCTAGATATGCTTGTACTATTTGTTTGTTTCCATGTGATCTATGGGGTTTTGTAGCTTGAGATCTAAAAGTTATGGAGCTTGGACCAACAAAGAGGAAAAGGGTTTGCAGACCTCGGGTAAGTGATATATCTGTTAACTTGCATCTCTATTTGTCACATACCCCAATTTTGTAAAATTATGTAATTTGTTTTATTATATTTCTGAGACATTATATTAAACTTAATCCTAAGTAGGGATTGATGACTCAGCAGAGTCAACAGTTATGGAGTGTAATTCAGAATATTTTATTATTAATAAATAAATTATGGAGACAACAGCATGGGAGAGCTGTTAAAAGAGGTTACTGGTCAAACTGGTGGATGGAACTAGGTGGAAAGGCAAAAGGACAAGTGGCAGCATCCTCAAACACTTCCTAAGTTGCAGGTGGCAACTTCCCTATATTTGGGGTCATGATTCCCCGAGAAAGTGGAATATGAGCATGTGGCTCATTAAATGACAGTTAACCCAACTAAGACCTAGGCAATCTTTAAAAGTACTCAATGAAGAGAGCTCAGGATGCTTAGATTTTATTCCAGAGAGAATTCATTCAGGTGAATGATATTTAGGAATTTCATTGAGGAAAGAGGGAAAAACAGTAAGGAAGCGTTTTGAGTGGATTGCTGCAGTAACTTGATTTTTATTACAGCTATATGAGCTGAGAGAACTGACTGATAGTTCTGAGTAAATACTGAGTTGAAGACTGGTATCTGATTTGCTGCACCTAGTTCCAGCCAAGGAGACCAGAGCAAGCTCGGGGGTCCTGAGAAGTCGTTGTCTGAGCGCTCTCCAGGAGTTGGTAGGGAGGAACGGCCTCCCATTGCTGTTGTTGTCCACAGCTTAAACAGGTTCTGTTATTTATTTCTTTATGTTACTGAATATGAATGGATGCTTGTTATGATTATTTTGAATGTTTGAGAAGCTAGTTAGTAACTGTAAAGATAATATTTTATGGTAACAGTAGTTAATCTGTTAGTAAATACTGTGTTTTTCCACATCTGGAATCACCAGACCGTACTCCAGCACAGTAACTCAGTAATAAGAAGTAGTATACTTCTAAACCAAGTTCCCTATATATTTATCTACTTACAACAATCATAAGTGAATTTCTAATGTATAAGTTACTGTATATTTGTGTTTTATTGTTTCTTGTTTCCTAAAATGTTGCTGTACAGTATAGAAGGCGAAAGTAGATTATCATTCCTATTTGCTTTACCTTATAAGATTCCTTCTTTATTTTCAGATAATTTCATTTTGGAAGTTAACTTAAAGTAAGAATAAGTTTCCGAACTATTACTTCTTATTATTTAGATATTAACCTATTAATACTGGTACTTGCAGAATGTTTAGAAAGAGTAAATAATGTGAGTTACTTCAATACTTAAGTAAATTAGGTAGATCTATGGTATTACAATTATCTCCTTACTTTTCCTTCTCCTTTCTTTTTCATTCTCTAACTTTATCTGTAATGGTGATAATAACTTTTATGAATTAATATGCATGCTAGTTATATATATAGAGTTATATAAAACAGACTATATAAAGTTTAATAGATTCTTTTTATTTTCATAAACAAACAATAATCTTAATTGTTAGTATAAGTTACATTATGAAGAAAACTAATATTTCAAATAAAGACAGGATTATCACTTACTTAAGTAGATACTATTGTATAGTATTAATATCCTACCGTATTATATCTAACAATGGAAATAGTATTATATTATAAACTTAAGAAATTACAGAACTAGTATTATTATATTTAAATCAAATAGAAAACAATACTATTTACAAACTGTAAAATAGGGTTAAACCCTAAACACCTACTTTATTGTAAAATAAATAATAATTATAAAAATAAGACAATGATCCATTACGGCTACATTATAAGGCTGTTTTAGCATGAAGTTTATTTTATTTTCTTAAACAGATTTAAAACAAGAAATAATGCATTAATATAACCAAAGGTAAATCAGTATAAAAAGAAAAGATATGAGTACAGGACGCTCGACCATCGAGCTTAAGGATTTAATCCTCATCAGTAACCTAATGAGACATTTGTCTCATTAACAAAAATTATTTAATAAAAAGAAGAACTAGTAATAATTTTCTTACGGCTGGGTTAATAAATAAAACACAGCAAGTATTCTTTTACTTAAATCTTTCCAATACTGCATTAAGGATAAATGCGAAAGAGAGAAATAGTTTTAAACATTCTTAGAACTGAGGGTAAAAACCCTAACCCTTTCCTTTTAATCAACAAAACACCTGCAACTCTGTTTTATTTATTAACCATAGTTGTAACAGAAATATATATATATATAAAGGCATACAGCCTATAGAAGTGACTGAAAATAGTAACGCAAGGCTTATAGCCTGTAAAAGTTTTTAAAAACCAAACATTAACTTCAAATAGGGTTTTGCATTCATGGTTGTAGCCGGAGGGCTCTCTTAAGAGCTAGGGTTTTACCCATAGAGCTAAAAACTGTAAAACAATTAACCCAACATCCATAGAGGTAAACCAGAGCTGCATCGACCAAACCAGCGAAATATTTTAAGGTTGCAGACAAAGATGATAAGCCGTGGAAGGACCAAGGCTTACCGTGGTCTTG
Organism: Pseudotsuga menziesii; assembly: GCA_001517045.1. NCBI lineage: Eukaryota > Viridiplantae > Streptophyta > Pinopsida > Pinales > Pinaceae > Pseudotsuga > Pseudotsuga menziesii. The sequence continues at coordinate 156,014 of LPNX010461570.1, forward strand.
GAGTCGTAACCCTTGCTCTGGTGCAAGCGAAGAGGAGTAGCAGGTTCACCTGCCAAGAAGACGATTGCACATTGATTGTTAGCATCAGTTTTACATATAAAAGAATTATAATAACCTACATATTACTGTACTTAAAAATACAATAGGGTAGCGGTTACCTGTATAGACGGTGGCCCCTCTCAGTGAAGCCGTGATTAGTTCCAGTAAGAGATGTCGTTCGATAGCCAGAAGAATGGTGTTAACTCGTGCAACTTCCAACAACATAAAAGAAACCCCAGCGAATCGACAGAGTGGGTAAGAACCTTGCAGATTGAAATAATCTATCATACAGCCAGTTGCTAGAACTAGCCACGCCACGCTAAAGGGATAATAACGTTGGAGGGTACAGAAAAGGTGGGACTGTCACCAACCGAATCCAGTTAAACATTGGCGATGAGCAGAAGCAAACAACACATTTGTAAACACCCCATTTCAACCTCACAATGCAAGTAGCAGAGCTCACGAGGAGCTGAGGCAGCAAATGGTGCAAACACAGTCAATACATCAACGGTTTGGTCCGAAGAGTTTGCAGAGCGGCCGAGGGCCCGAGGGCAAAAGAAAATAACAAGCTAGGGTTCAGTCAACACTTATATAACGATGGAGTATGGCTGATAAATGACCACGTATCACTTTAATAATTGGTATGATTTGAGCTATCATTCCAAAGCCCCGACCTTTGAAATTCGATTATAACAAAATCATCGTTGGAATGTTCCATAGAGAATTTCGAACATTGGTATAACCTACGATATGTCTGCCAACCATGCATCATTAGTATAATGATTATACATTGCTTGTTACATGATGTTTGTACATTAGTCCAATATATATATATTGCATGCTACATACAGTTTATTCATTAGCACAATGTATATACATATGGTATAATATATATTGTTTATTATATTACATGCTACTTTTATTTATACATAACCTTGCTACACGAGCATAGAAACTCGTTTAGGATAACAAGGAACTTCAAAAGATAGTTGTGATAGTTCACAACTACGATACTATCTAGTTGGTTTTTCAAAAGATAGTAATAGACATATCTATTGTATGAAGTATATAGAATTCATGGTGTGAGAATTCATGGTGTTACCATTGTGTTATTAAAATTTTGATTTGGCTACTCTAGTATCTAATTTAGATACTTAGGGTTAGAGAGTTAACTCTTCCTTGTTTTTGGTCATGACAGTCCTTGGTGACAAATAGACTTTGTCACTCCCAAACTCAGAATTTTATAAGAAACTCCATAAGTAAGGTAGAATAGAACTGGATTACTCTTTCTATCTTCTTTGTTGTTAATCTAGTCTTGATACATCATAAAAGAATTAAAGATAATGAGTTTAGGATTGATTTTTAAACAGCTTTGGATTTCCAAACCAATGATACTTCTGGAATGAGTTTAGCCTTCTAAAAAAATGTAGACTTTTAAACTATAAATGGAATACTTGTTTCAGATCATAGATCTTAGATGCTTCAGTAAGAAAACTTATGGATTGATTTTTAATAATAGTCCTCATCAGTGAAAAACCGAACAGCATGCAAGCTAAGCATGGAATGTTATTATTATAACTTTGACAAAAAGAAATAAAACCTATGAAGCTATGATCTTTCTACCATGCTAAGCTGTTAAGTAAAGGAATAATATATAAGTTCTTATACTTATCTTCAAGATGAACTTTTAAGGTTTTTGTACTTGTAAAACTACTAAACCTCATGACCCTGTATGGTTTAGTCTTCTACTGTTTGTATGTGAAAAATGCAATTCTTTTTAGTATTAAGTTCCAAAGGAAAATATAGCATAAATAACAAGATATTACCTTGAGAAGTATGATATTTCTGTCTAGCATGTATAAACTTTTACTAAACAAATTGTATGCAAAAATCTGAACTGTAACTTCAAAGACTTGTTAGCATCGAACCATACTTCTTACATGTATATCTGTAATAGAAGAAAATGGATGCGTTAGCTCGAAAGCTCAGTAAGCCCAGCCCTTTACGACAAACCATCTTATGTCGCAAACAGAAAATTAATCAGTAGCTGAAAAGAAAAATACTCTTCAAAGTACAGAGTATTTAAAATAAATATTCAGTTACAATTTAAATAGTATAAACTAATCAGCCAGTTAACAACTGCATTTAATGTGATTATATGTTATTTTTAAAAGTTTTAAATTTTTCGAAAATTTGGGGTTTTGACACTATTGATCTAGGAAAGTAGATTGTATTATGTACTTGATTTTTTATAGATCCACTTGGACTAGGGAGATCTGGCTTGAGTCTGCTTGAGTAGATTTATCCAGTAACACTATATTAAAAATTCATTCACTCATATGGTAATTAAGTATGATAACAATGGTAAATAGTTGGGCTTGTGTTTGGGGGATTTGGAAACTGTAGCATTATAGTTGATACATTTTTTTAAGACTTCTAGAATTAAATGTGATTGGAAATCATTAATGTTTGAAAATGTAAAAAGAGTGATAAAACGAATATATAACAAATCTCGAAAATTTTAGTACTTTATTCAATTTTAAAAAGGATTGTGATATTGTTGTTGAGAATATATGGACATCACCCATGTTGGTTGTCATATGGGTTTACATTAGAAGTGAAACTATCAATCATATAGGTGTTGATGTAATTGTAACTTCGAAATGTATTCATCCGTATATCTTATGTGTTGTACCCCAATGTTTATTCTGGGATCTATCTGTAATGTGTTTAAGTCATGTCATACCCCGATGTTTATTCCAGGAAGTTTCTATAATGTAAACAAGTCATGTCAAGTCATTGTGGGTTACCCTCCTATTTTTCAAGGGTTAAAGTCCCTGCAGTTGTGCGGCCCTAGGGTTGTTAGACTATCCTAGAGAATTCGACCCTAGGTGAGTCATTGTAAGTCGGGGCAATAGTCCCCACCATTGTGTTAAGGGTAAACCTCCTTATTGGTAGGAGGAGGAAAAGTCCCCACAAGTTGTGGGGCACTAGGGTTATTAGACACTCCTAGAGATGTCGGCTCTAGTAAGTAATTGTTAAGTGAGGCTGACATGTTGGAGTGGGTTTCAAGTGAATGAAAGAATATAAATAGAGAGTGAGCCTCTTTATTTATCACACACACACTCACTCATTAGGGCGCATGAGTGAGAGAGGAGAAGTTCTCTCAAGTGAAAGAGAGACAGAAGTTGTGGAGATCATCTTTATGTTTTTGGGTTTTACTGCTGCCATTGATGCTCATTCTATCTCTCAGGAAGTTGAGGGGTTTTCTCCTTTATGGTTTCCCCGAGGAAAATTCTTTGTGTCTCTTGTCTCTTGTGTTTTATTGTTGTGCATGTTATTCTCTCAATTAAAAGATCCTAAGATAATAATGCTAGCTTAGAATGATAAAAATCTAACAATAGGATCCTACCATTATTTCTTGGTGGAATGAAAGACTTCAGCTTGTCACATCTTAAAGTTATTTAACACCATTTCCATTCTGTTGAGTAGATTTTATTCAAGTGTTTATGGTACAAATTTATGAAATATGCTTTTTTACATCTATAAAACTATCGCTTGAGAAATTTATCCATGAAAGTGAGAGCAGTGAAACACCTAACTCATTGTTTACTTGCTTTATGGAAATGAGCAATCATTTAAATCTTGCTTCATTTCTCAAGCCAGAGAAATCGCTTGTCCCCAACATTTTGTCAATCATGTCTATTAAATGTGTTTTAAAAGCCATGGTTTTAGCAATTTTGAGTTTCATTGAGAATCTTCTAAATTTGGAGCATGGAAATCATGAAGATTAAGATAATTTTCTAGTGCGTGGAATTGTTTTAATGCATCTTTGTATATTCTTCACAAGCAAGTAGAATTTGCTTCATCGTCATTGGGAGAATAAGAGGCAAATCGTTACAAGACCTATGAAGCGTGAGCTAATTTCTTTCTAAATTGTTGGAAAAATATGAAACACATTCAAAAGTATTGAATCGATTGGTCGATTGCATGTTACTATTCCTTGATAAGCAACAAGTCATAAAGCAACTCGCATTTCATTGAATCACTATCTCTTTTGGATGATATAAGTGCTATGAAAGTGCTAACAATGTTCAATTTGTTGGTAAGTTCATCTATGTTTAATATTCAAGTTCTTGTTTGTGATACCTTGAAAGGGAATTTTTAAGTTGACCCTTCCTTGACCTTCCTCACAAACCCAATAACTCATTTGTGATGGTACCAAAGGTAGAAGGCCAAGTCCACACCATGGAAAAACTTTAATCAATGCACTTTGTTGGGGTCTTTTTTCTCAAAACACCAATTCGATTTTAGTTTCCTTTTTCAACCATTTCACCCAATGACAACAACCTATTGGCCTATTATTGCGCCTTTTGGGGGAAATTGCTAGTTTATTCAAATAGAAAACTAAAAAAATATTAAATTATATATATATATATATATAACTGCGAGAATCTCTCCATGCATCCCAATGAGCATTGCCAATTGGGCCACCTGGATACCAAACTTACTCGGGAGAACAACTTTAATCTTTGCAACGATACAATCAATCTTGCGTTCAACCACCAACTTTTTCTGAGATGCAGTCTATTCACTACACCTCCCCCAACAAGAATCTAAACTAAACTTATGTTGGGACAACCATCAAACCTGGTTGGCTCCTTACCTCAACCCTACAATAATATAAAAGATGAAAGGAAAATGCATTTGTTTACCCAACAAAAATATTTTACATACTCATTACAAAAAGGTGGGAAATTGGAATATGTCAATGGAGAACGATCTTGTGTGTTTGTTCATACAGTATATTATTTGTCCATGTAAGACAAGTGCTAAGCACCTGGCTGCAGACTTTAAAGAGTATGTCAGAAAGTCTACAACGAGTATGCCCATTCGGATATGTCACACTTATGCATATGTGTGATAAGCATGAGAATCTTGATAGAGAGCATGGGCCCATGTGGGGTGGGGTCAAACATCTATACATATCATCCATCAATACCATGGGGTTGTAAGCCGTAAAAATTTACCCTTTCCCAGCATCTTCTCTGTCTCCCCATTCCACCAACGATTCACCTGAGGTTTCTTCATCGAGACGAAGTCGAAGCCTACTCTCTGTCGTGTCTGTTGTATCGTTATCTGTTAGAATGCATCGGTCAGTGAGCTGTCAGTCATGTGTATACTATGAACAACTTTGGACTTCATTCATTTCCCTCCGATCCTGTTTCAAAAAACAAAAGGCCTCCCCTGCATTTTTGTGTGCGCAACACATTGTGCCATTACTGTGATTCTTTTTTGGTTTCCAGAGGAAATAGCTACTGCAAGAAAGCAATGTAAAGCAATGTATAGCCTACTGCAGAGCCCTTGCACAATATCATAATCAGAAGGCAGTAGATATGAAAGAAGAACACAGTTAGTTTGAAGGAAACGAAATGAAGTTGGTGTAACTAGATGAAGTACGTGTATTTTATTTTATTTGATAGATTCATTTTTCCCAATGTGAGTTTGATTTGATTCAAGTTTGTTGGGAGACAATAAGTTTGATATCAACTATGTTTCACTGAGGTCCCAGCCTTTCCTAGATATTCTTACGAGAGCTTAAGTTTGATATCAACTAATCTCTTTGTAATATCTTAAATAAAAAAAACAAATCATATAAGTTTTTTTTTTACATATCCCTAAATTGTAGTCTTAAATGAGATGAGATTGCAGGTATGTGATGTTATATAATTTCTCTTTCAAACTTTTAGGTCATTGTATTATATTGATTAATCCCTGGTTTAAGTTTTCTGGACTGTTCTTTCATTTAATTTTGAACAAAAAAAAATATATCGGTTGCAATTTTTTAACATTTGCTTTTATAAGGTTAATAATAGCATGATAAAATATTGAAAAATACTCATAATACTGGTAGCCATTGTGATAGATTGGAGTTCATGACACAAGATAGCACTGGTGGCTGAATTATTGAATTACGGAACAACGTTAATGGCTGAAATAACCAAAGAAAATAATAAATCAGTGTAATGCCCTATTGTCAGTCAAGCACCATCAGAATCTGTTTTTAATTGTACCTTTCAAGCTTAATTTTTTGGGACGTTTTGGGTGTTATATCTATCCCGTTCAAGGAATTTTTAATAGAAATTGTGTCATTCACCGGTTTGAAATAGTTTTCAATCTGGTAGTGAATTACCTTGGATGCAAAGTTGTTTTCAAAATATTTCGTTTGCTTTTTAAGATTTGGGTGTCAAAATTTATTTTCTCTTCAATTTATGATGGATGAAATAAGAATTATTATATATTTTTTTAAATTAATTATATATATATTTTTAAATTAATTACAAATATTCAAATGTGGAAAAGATTTACATTAAGATAATAAATAGAAGGGTGTAGTGAAAGTTCAAAATGATCATTTTAAACAATGCTTCCATATTCTCTACGGCTGATTCATTTGCCATTGTAGATTTATTAAATATTTATAGAAATTGATTAATTATAAATTAAGAAGATAAATAAAACAACATATTACCATTGTATATGTATATAGTTGTAAAATAATATGAAAAATTAAATGAGATAATTTGTAAAAATTAAATGAAATAATTTGTATAAATCATATGATATAGATTAAAAAAGAAATTATAAAAAAATGATTTATATATATATATATAAATTTTTTTAAATAATTATAAAAAATTAAATAAACTTTAAGTAATGAGAGATTCAAAGTTAATTATTGATTAGATTAAATAAATGGTATATGTATGCACATTTATGGAAGCACTAAAGCACTTTTGTAAATACACAAGCATATATGGAAGCACATTGGTAAATGCCCATATATAGAAGCGCTTACGTATATGTGTGTGTCTATATGGAAGGCTCTTATGTATATGCATGTGCATATATCTGCGTGCATTTACTCATTTACCTGTGTGTGTCTATATGGAAGGCTCTTATGTATATGCATGTGCATATATCTGCGTGCATTTACTCATTTACCTGTGTGTGTCTATATGGAAGGCTCTTATGTATATGCATGTGCATATATCTGCGTGCATTTACTCATTTACCTATGTTTTTGTCGATCATCTACTATGTCTAGAGTGAAACAAAACAACCTACTAAGAATGACACACACAACTCAATAGTAACATGTGTTGGCATTATGTATACGAAGTTCATTAAGTGAAAACTTAGGAAACAAACAAAAGGTGGAACCTAAAATCATTTCCAGAGGTAAATGTTAGGCCACATGTAATGCAACATACAAATTTCTTTAAGGTTAACATGTTGCATTAATGGTGTAATTGAAATTGTGACATTTTATTCCAGAGCACTTGAGTTAAAAGGCTAGATAAATATAATATGCCCTATGAAGAGATCATTCATTAAAAAAAACTACAATTGGAATTGTACTATGATGTTCTTCTCTTCCTTTGTCAAAATAAGTTTAATAATGTTGTTTTTCCAAGGTACGGACTCTTTTGGATTCTCCTAAAGTATTATTGCAAATGAACCTGCACATACCAAGCTACAACAAATCTTAGACCGAAGTGGAGTTTTCTAAGTATTATCCATAATGCATGAGAATTTAATAAAATAAATTTATTTTGTTTTGCTTCATTCATAACGGAAAACATTTAGTTTTTTAATGTAAGTAATTCATTTTATTTTAATATTATAAAAATAGAATAATATAAACTTATATAATTTGACATAGTAATTTGAATATAGAAAAATTCTCATGGTAAAAACTATTTTTAGGACACTGGTTTCATTAATATATAGTCAATGTTGAGATACAACTTTACATTTAAATTGACAATCCTTGGGTTCAATTTAATTCTAAATGTTCATGGTTTATGCTTTTTTTCTTTGGGTCATTCACTTCCCCTTGGCTATAAATGGATTCCTTTCAACTTCAAACTTGTTTAGAGGTTTTTTCCCATTAGTAAAAGTAATTGTTTCAACCAATTACTAAGATTACAAAAATAAAAAAATGTTACTAAGTTTTAACATATATCAAATAATTTTTTTTCAAAACTTTGTGAACCATGTGCCTTTGTATGTTACAAGTGTTAATCCAACTCAATATCAAAATAGCAAAAACAATTTCATGTTTAAGAAAAAATGCATAAGAGTTTCATTAAAAAAAAAATTAAAATTATTATCAAATTTATAAAAAAAAATTGAAAATAACATATTACCAAAATTAGTAGCTCCAAGTTGGTGGAAGCCAAAGGATAGCACTTTAAAACATGTTCGAAATTCCATAGGTGATGCTTGATAAATTTGGGTAGATGATAAATTGTTAATAAATTTGGGTAGATGATGAATTGTTGATGCTTGATAAATCCAATAAATGATAAATTGTGGATGTTTGTTGGATGACTAGGTTAATAGTTCAATAGCATAATTTAAAACTTTAAAACTGATTTCTTCTTCTAAAAAAGTACCCACCTCTCTCTCATTATCCTTTCAAAAAACATAACCAAAAGTAAATAAAGCATTTAAAATAAATGCACAACCTTGTATTGGCCAATACAAAAAAAAGCAAAAATAGAATAAAATTTTTAATATTTTGATGGCTAAAGTGCTTTATAAAGGGCTAATGCCCATCAAATATCAACCCTGTTTGGGAGAGCATAGCTTTCCACATTAGGTGAACCTGCCACCTTATCACCACATCGGTATGTACGCTAAAGAAATATGTGTCTGTTTGTTTGGGTTTGAGGCGGCAAAAGAATTTTACGTATTCAAATTTCATTGCGGACTTGTGGAATGTCTTCATCGTCTCCATTGACTTTATTGAAATATATTTAAACACGGCAACACCAGATGCTCTGTATTATTTTGTTAATTATTTTTGTCATTCTATGGTATTAATAGTACTTCCAGAACAAATTCATGGGAGGAAATATACAAACACGGTGGACGTGCCGGAGTGGTTATCGGGCATGACTAGAAATCATGTGGGCTTTGCCCGCGCAGGTTCGAATCCTGCCGTCCACGTTCCATGGATTCTTTGAAACTTTTGTTTTGATGACATTGTTCATCAGGTGGGCTCTGCCCGCACAGGGAAGATCTGAAGGCCGCGTGTTCGATCCACGCTCACCGCAGTCTATGGTACTCTTGAATATCTGAAACAGCATTCGATCCAAGCTCACCGCAGTCTATGGTACTCCTGAAAATCTGAAAATGCAAATTCCCCCTCTACATTATTAAGCTTGGAAAACAAAATCCGCTGGCGGATAAACATTCAAAGAACAATTCTTCTTCTTCTGGTTTTATCTGTTTTGCCACAAACAAAGAAGCATGGTCATTGAATTACTATTGAGTTTACTACACTTTGAGATGACTGTACTGTAATAATTAGTCTATTTAAAGGAAAGGCTATTGCTGTAACAAGTTGTTTTTGGGTGTGGAAAATTTGATTATTACACTCTATCAAATTCTGGGGCGCGTTTGGGGTCTTAAATGCCCTATTTTATGGGGTCAAAACTTTGTGAACATAGCTCCCAGCCCCTAAAGAGCTTTTTAATGGTAAAAAAATCACCTTAATCAGAGTTTGTATGTGGAAGTTAGGCCTCCAGCAAATTAACATATACTGTTCACCACTATTGTACGAGTGGATGCAACATAAACTCCCATTACTCACACATGCGGAGGTATTCATGTGTGGATTTTCAAGAAGATTATAAAGAGTCCAAAACTCTAACAACAATCAGGAATTGAGCCATACAAATAACACTATGAATACAAAGGTATCATATTTAACTTAATTATAAGTAAAAGTAATTAATAATTGGAATAATGAAAATTATATAAAAGTATATGAAGGTAATGTGTTTTTAAGTAAGGTTGGTTTGACTGAATATTAGTCATCGCTATTCGCTACAATTACCATCGAGGAAAAAAATATATATGTATTTTTTTTCCAAAAAAAATTAAATAAAATTATATTTTTTTGATTTTGTTTAAATTTTTTAACTTAATTATAAAAAATTAATATATATTTCTTTGTATAATAAAAATATATATTTAAATCATTTCTTTTTATAATAAAAATAAACATTTATTCAATCAAATAAACATAAATTATACATAAATGTATATATTTGATTATGGAAAACATGCCCCCTAAACAATTTCCTTGCACATTTAATCTATAATTTACATAAATGTATATATTTGATTTAATTGCACATTTTATTCTATAATTAACATAAATGTATATATTTGATTATGGAAACCATGCCTCCCTAAGCAATTTCCTTGCACATTTTATTCTAATAATTAATGTATTGGAAAATGAAAATAATAATTACTTTACTATGTTTTAGGTTGTCTCCACCTTTGCTTATGCTTGAAACTAGTTCAATAAGGTAAGTGGCCCCCTGTCCATCTATAGATGCAAACAACGTTGAAGCTTTGAAAGTGAATCAATAATTTTCGAATGTTTGGTTTGCCATCAATATTTAGCAAGTATTTCACACACTCTTTTGGTGCTTTTGAAAACCAATATGGATGGAAAACATAGCAGGTACAAATCAAGGTATAGAGAACACAACTAAGAAAGATTTTAGGACACTAATTATAAAACTATGCAAGTCATAAAAACATGTGGTAAGTGTATGTATAAAAATGCTTTTATATAGGCAACATTCTTAAATGTTTTTGTTTGCCATGGATTTTGTGTTGTGCTAGGGAAGATTAAAGACACTAATTATAAAACCATGCAACTCATGAAAACATGTGGTAAGCCTTGTATAAAAGCAAACTTTTGTATAGGTGAAATTCTTAAATGCTTTTGTTTGTCATGGATTTTATGTTGGGGCAATCAAGAAATTTTAGCAAAAAGCAATATACCACATAAAAGGTGTAAAAGATAGTGTGGGCACATACATATGTAATAAGGACGGTGTTGGGATATGTGCAAAATGGTAAGGTAAAGAAATAGATGGTTTATAGAGATGGACATACTTTATATTTCCTAATTTGAATCTATGACTTTCAAAGAGAAAAACATGTTCTTAACCATTGGCCTTATTGACATTATTACAATTCGATTGATTCTATGCCTTTAGGTGTATTAAGAACATATATATATATATACTATGAGAGAATCTTTCCATTAAGAACATATTAATCTTATCAATATGATTATATATATATACTATGAGAGAATCTTTCCATGCAGACTTCTGTTGAGACAACCATGAAAAGTGGTTGGCTCCTTACCTCAACTCCACCCAAAGAAACGTATTATTTAGTTTGCTTTAAAATTGTATTTCTATGCTCAAAGAGCTTGGAGAGAAACGTCCCGAGCTCATTATAATTTTGACAAGTTAAAAGGCTGGGAAGATCGGGATTGCAACAAAGATTATGAAACTGAGATCTAATGTGGGTGTAAGCAAGGCATTCTAAGAGGAAGTGTTTTTCATCATCAATGTTCATATTCTCACAGAGATGGCAGATCCTTTCTACCCATGGTGTTTTAGGAACTGCCCAACGACCAGTTTCACTATGAAGCTCATGAGAGTTCGTTCTTATCTTGGTTATATTAATTTTTTTTTTGAATTAAAACCAAAAGATACTTTTAATCTTCTAGAGTAGAGTTAATGACTTTCTTATAAAATTAATATAAAAAAGTGAAAAAAAATGCATTTGCTTAAGCAACAAAAATATTTTACATATTCAAAGGTGGGAATACGATCTTGCGTGTTTGTTCATAACGGTATACTGTCTGTCCATGTAAACCATCTTGTCTGTTTGTTCATCCAATCTCAACGTAAAATGTGGGAATATGTTCACTTTCTCCATTGGCTTAATTACAAATTAAAATAAAAGGTAGACAGAAAGATCATTTATAGACGCAGCAACAGTACAAATGGTCTGTTCCCTTAACTATAGGCTCCCATTATTTTATTATTATTATGTTAATTACTTTTATCATAGTCTGCCATCATACTATAGTTAGCAAAAATTATTAAGTGATGTGTACGTGTCGGAGTGGTTGTCGAGCATGATAAGAAATCATGTCGTGCCTCTTTCCGTGCAGGTTCGATTCCTGTCGTCTATGTTATCTGTGTATATTCTCATACAGTATGCTGTGTGGTACTTTTCAAATTTGAGCTTATCGCAATTTACGGAAATTTACGGATTATGCCGGGTGGGACTTTAATTCCGCGCTTTGTTCGATCCACGCACGCCCAAAAATCCCGTTCCGCGTTTTTAATTTTTATTATTTCAAACTTCTTTTACCTAAGTAATAGTCTGTTTATTTTACTTAAAATTTATAAATTATGATTTTTAAAAAATAAAAAGATAATTATTCATTAATAATTGTTTTCAATAATCCACCAGTACATATATTAAAGAACAGTAAAAGATAAATATCTTATTAAAAAAATTAATATAATTTTTATATCACATAAAATTAAATAAAAATAACCAAATGAAATTTCATGAATTGAAATAAAATTAATGGTATATATATAAAGACTTTTTGTGTTATCATGTAGTATCTAAACTCATGAACGATGGGACTGCACTAGTATAAATCCATTTTAACTCTGAATTTACTAAGGGTTGAAAATGATCAAACTCCTTGAGGTGTAAACTTCTCTTCAAAGTTTGCACTCTAAAAAGTGCTTATAGACATGGAGTTAAGATGAATCTATATTGGTTTTTGAATGCTAATCCCTCTTATGTAAATTCTTGGTTTAATGATGGTTTAACTCCCATACTGCATAGAAAAATGTATCCAAGTTTCATCATAAAAAATGTATTCAAGTTTCATCAACTTTTGGTTAGAGTCACATTATAAAAAATTATTTACTTAATATTTAATTGCGCCGAAGGTGTTAAACAATGGAGACGAAATCTCAATAGATTCCTTGTCGGTCTTGCCTGTAATTTTTTGACACCTGTCCCGCGGTTTTCGATGCATGGTTTTGCTTCCCTGGTTTTGCAAAGGTTTATTTGGTCCTCGCATGTATATTTGGTCTGGAGGTTTAGTTGGTTTTGCAGAGGTTTATTTGGTCCTAGTAGGCTGTGGTTGTGGTTTTGTTAATTAGGTTTCAAGCTTAGGCTTCTCATGGCAGCTGCGAGTGTCCTCTGAAATACTATGTGCGCTTTATACCGTGGTTCGCATATGTTAACTCATATTTCCAACATTTTCATGTCGACGGCCTTAAAACCCCAAGCTCCTTCAAAGTTGACCATTTCAATATGTATTTTCCCTAGTAGTAATCCTCTCAGCTTCCTCACGATTTATTCTACCTACTGTTTTTTTCAATTTTAGCTAAATATGGAAATGGCATCAGGCCCTAGCCCAATGACCTCATCGGTGCTAGAAAGGGCCATGGAAGACAATTTAATGGACATGGATGGAGAAATCTATGACCATGTCCTTCCTATAACTGATTTGTATGAGGATATCAACCAGATAAACCAAAATGTTTCCAATTTAACTGACTTCATTAACCTCTACTAGTCCAATTTGGTCAAGGCTTTTGTGCCACGGGTTTTTCACTTCCCATTACTTATCCAGTTGTGTGTAAATCATGATGTCCTTGAACAAAGAGTGGTGATGTTTGCTGAGTGCATTGGTTAAGGACGTTTTGTATTCCTGCCAGGGTATTGATGGATGGTTCAATAAGTTTGATAAGGATCTAGATGGTTTTGCGGTGTCAGAGTCCTATAGGGTGCCAAGGACAACGAGGTGTTTGGTTTAAAAAATGTGTGAATTGGGTTGCCTCTATAAGACAACAAAGGAGTATGTTTATGAGAGTGTGGAGTGAGGGAATATTTAGACAATTGGTACTGTGGGGCAGGCTTTCTGTGCAACATTATAGGAAGAGCTTTCATATTACTATAAGTTGTAGGAAATGTTGGAGGGACATGTGCATAATCCAATATCGGCTATGGATGAGGGGAAGGGATAAGGGAATTATCTTTTGTTGCCGCGAGTTTGGTGGTCTGGCTTGCAGAGCCAATTATGAGGATAAGGTTGATGATTGTTTTGGTTGATGATTGCAAGAATTCGATAGGAGGTGCCATGGTTGACACAATCCACATGCCCAACATGGAGATGTGCTAGTTTAGGATTTCATGCGAAGGTTGTTGACAAGGGTCCATTCTCTATGTTTTGAGATGGTGAGGAGTTGGGTTATGGAATGGGAGTTGAATGGTATATTTTCTAAGTTTTTGTGGTCGGGAAAGCGATGAAAGCAGAGGCCTTGTGGTGAAATGGGTACCAACTCCACAATGGTATGTTGCCATATTTCATACAAGAGCCTCTTGTAAAGAGGATTTTGAGTATGGGGAAGTTGATTAATTTGCTCTATGTTTGTTGCAAAGATCAAGGTTGGGGAGATGGAGCTACTAAAGTTGCATCTGCGTCAGGAACCTCGACAAGGAGGGGCGGTCTTGGTTGCGGGGAAACTAAGACATTGGAAACATTGGTTGTCAGGTAACCATTATTTGATACATTTTCCTTTCGTTTTATCATCTTGCTATTACTAGTCTTGATTTACGTTGCGGTTTACCGACAAAATTTTGACCATCTGATCAAAATCATAGGTATTCTTTCACCATGTTGTATTGTTTTAGACAAAAGTTGTGCTAGCAAAACACTCGATTATGATTTCAGTGCCTTTGAATTCATAAAATTTCCATAATGGGAAATTTAATCCTTGGAATTTTTAATTTTAGTCGTTAATTTCTAGTCCACATATGTAATTTATACAATCACTTTAATGATCTTAAAACAAAAATATATTATATTGCAGATATTTGACAATGGATTTATTGTTGGTTTATATTGCTCACGAATTGCTATATGTTTAGTGACAATTGGAGAGTAACTTCATTGTGCAAGTTGTTCATAATTGTTGTTGCCAATAGAGCTTTCTCCAACAATTAAAACTAAAACAACTCATTAACATTGCAAATATATACATGCATCCATATGCATGGATTAATGTGGAACAATTCTCGATTTTTATTTTCCTTTGTCAATTTATTACAAAGTGTTCCACATGAATGCTTTAACTCATGTTCGGTGTTTTCTTAAGGCATTTCAATTTGAGTGAATATCCTTGCTCTCCAATTGAACTTTTACACTAATAGAACATGAAATGAAACTGATAATCACTTGGAGAAAACCCTAAATGTTGACTTAAGAATTCTTGCGAGCTCTCTTAGGAAAATTCCTAAGAATTTGGGGGAAATGAATATCAGCGAATAAATTTAAGATAATATGAATATTGTTATGGGTGACATGAGTTACTTTCCAATTTTGAATTACAACCAAAATCCTCTTCAATGTGTTGATTGTCATAATTACAACCAAATTGTAGTATGTTTTAAGGAGAATTTGGAGAAAGAATGATTTAGGTTGCAAAAAAGTACAATTTTATAAACCACAAAGCAAAAAAAATTAGAACTGATAGTTTTATACTCTGACAACTCCCCATATCATGTTGAACTATTCATGTGGAACAATTCATAGAAAATTGTTGGAGTTGAGAAAGTTGGAATTCAGACAATCATTTGCTTCGGTACTAGAATTTGCAAAGAAAACCTTATCAGCAAATTATGATTTAATAAGGTGCCTTTCAAGCTTCACCTGAAGCACAAGGTTACTCGAACTCGGTGAAAAACATAGATCATAGTCCCAAATATTGAGAAATTGGCAGGAAACTTATAACATGGGATGAATAGTGCAATATCTCTTTTTGCATGGGAACTAGTATGAGGGGTTGGGCAACCTCTTCCCATTTTTTCCTTGTTTCTTTGCACTTGCGTACTATAAGAAAACATTCCCCTTTCAATGACATCTACTCGAGGAATGGATGGAATGCCCTGTAAACTTTTATGGTACAAATAAGTCACTCCCGGGGGTGTTCGTCATCTGGTACTTCCATCCTGTTAGGAAGCCCTTATATTATTCTTGTCACGCCAGGAGCCCCTACCCTCTTATGATTGTGTGGATGGATATGTTTTTGTACAAGTTTGATTTGATCACTTTGCATATGGTTAACATGCTCCTTTATTCCCTCAATTGCTAATTTTGTTTGCATGATAGACATTATGTCATTTATTATAGGCATGCTTCTTTATTCCTTGATTTTAATGATAACATCAGCATAACATATGGAGATAAATCTCAATCCAATGTTCTACATGGAGTTTAGTGCTACACAAGACCTTAAATTCAGACTAGGTAAGATTCATGGCCTCCACAACATTACAATTAATGGAATATGCCCATTATCATTTAATAAAAAATGCAATGCACAAATGAAGATGTGCTTTCTCACAGCTCGCTATGTTGTGAATCATTTAAGTAAGTGGAACAACAACCAATCCACACAAAATAATTCTACTATTGTGACAATAAATGCAACCATGTTGCAGTGTCACTTTGTGATGACCTTAGTCACATGGATCTGGTTCATGATTGCATATATATATATATATATTCCAAGTCTTCCCACATTCCCGTAAACTTCACAGATTTACAATCATAGTTGTGATGTTTGGCCTTTGACAAAATTGATATGGATTCAAAATGGAATTATAATTTAATGGTTTATTCATGTGTTTTCCTTTCTGGCAACTATATATATTCCAAGTCTTCCCACATTCCCGTAAACTTCACAGATTTACAATCATAGTTGTGATGTTTGGCCTTTGACAAAATTGATATGGATTCAAAATGGAATTATAATTTAATGGTTTATTCATGTGTTTTCCTTTCTGGCAACTCTCCGACAAGCCTATCCCTTGGGCCTTGAAATTCAAAAACAATCACCACCTTTTCTTCTTATTCCTAATTGTTCTTCCCTACAAACATTAAGATTACAATCTAATCTTTTCAAAATATATTTACCATTTTATGTGGATCACCTTTAGAAAAATTTCCTTCCTAGACTTGGCTGAAAATGAATAAGAAAGACCCAAGAAACCTAATTTGTGCAATAAACACATTCAGATCCGACCTCTGATTTGTTGATCTCGAACCAAAATTTTGCATTGGAACTCTATGAAATCAACAAAAGAAACATTCATATTTGAAAATGTAACTCTATATCTTATACATCCTCACTGGGGAGTAGCAAACAAATAAATTGAATTTGCTTGTAGAATTTTGTACGAACTATCTGTGCTTCATATGTTGCTTGTGGATTCAATTCAAAATACTTTTGATTAATTGAAGAAAGATTAATTGAAATAAATGTTTTGTTTATAAGACAAAAAATTACCCGGAGTGTTGAATAATAAATTAGAGTTGAATGGGATCCCTAAATAGTTGGTTCCATGGGGCACAATATTATATTTCAGCTCGCGCGTTTTTTTCATTTGTGGATCTTTGAACCACATGATTCAAAGATTAGATTAACAAAATGTGCCACATCCTTGACCATTACACTATGACGGTCCACCTATAGTCCCAGGTTATCATAGTAATGTGAGGGTTTGATAGTGTTGTTACAATATTATTTTTTGCATCTTTCCTTCAATTATTTGAACATGTGCTCATTACTTAAATCTGGAATTCAATTTTCTTGAAGTATTTTGTTGTTGATGTTGTAATAGTCAATAATTAGCTCTTCAAAGATTGTTGAGGGTTAACCACTTTTCCCACAAGAACAACCTTTAGGCCTAAAGCAAATTGTTGGATTCTTTAGCATAGCTTAGTGACAACATCCTACCATTTCTAAGTAATTTCAATTTTTATGCTAAAGGTGTTTAACAATGGAGACGTAGTCTCGCTACTGTAGCTTTGATTCCTTATCGTTCTGGCTAATGGGTTTGTGACAAGTGTCTTTCCTTTTTCACACATATTTTCTTTCGTAACGAACCTCAAAACCGGGTTGCTATTTTCAGGTGGGTTTCTTTGGTAACGGACCTTGGAACCCCTAGTCATCACTGCAAGGATTTCCCTTCACTCTTCATCTGGATCCATATTCCAGAATGGGAACGAATTGATTCACAAGAAAATCTCCTATCCCCGTCATATCCTTTTAATACACCACCCCGCCATTGTTTGATTTCTCCTGCCACCAGTCACCATGAAACCTGAAGCATCGAGGGACGGTCATGAGACTGCCATTGGTCACCGTGAAACCTTAAGCAGTGAGGGACATACATGAGATTGCCACTGGTCACCATTGTTTGATTTTGTCTAGCTCATCGTTTTACTGTCTTGTTCGCCTTATTCACGCTCTAGACCACAACTATAAAGATTGGAAGAAATCAATTCTGTGTATATGTATTAAAGGAGATCAGGTTCTCGAGCCTTGTGTGAATGAATTTATACGACATCTGAGATATGTTGGAATTTGGGCAACTTCAGAAGCTATTATTAATGTACTTGTATTATACCTCCTTGTACCTACTACGAGAGATTATACTGTTGTAATTATTCACTGTAAACCTTGGGCTGAAAAGCAAGCAAAAGAAAGAAATAAAAATAAAATTATAAAATATATTTTATTGCTTCACCAAGAGGAGTAGGTCCGAGTGATTTTCCTAGTGGAAAATCAGTATAAATAGGAGGCGCCCCTCCTCATTATTTCACACATTCACGGCTACTTAGCTCAGGAGTAAAGGTGCACTCCAATAGTCTAGGAGAGTGTTTTCTAGGGTTATATCTGCAAGAGACATTTTCTCTCTCTCTTCTTCTCTTTTTTCTCAAAAGATCATTATCTATATACGAAGGTTTGCTGGGTTTTTTCTCGATTGGGTTTCCCACGATAAAAACACTGGTGTTATTGTTTTGTGCTTTGTTCCTTTTCTAGTGATCCTATTGATTAATTGCAATTAAGATATACTACTATAATCTTGTGAAAATATAACATGGTATCAAAGCAGTGCTAGAAGAAGCCATTGTCAAAACCCTGTCAAAACTAGGGTTTCATCTTTTAAAGCATTTACTCAAATTTTTGGCAAGAAAAGATCCTTGGGAATTTCGCTCTAAGGAGGGCGCATCTTTTGGTGAAGGTAGAACTCAATTTTGAGAAATTTCAATTTTTGACCTAATTTGGCTGCCACAATAGAAATGAGTGTTTCAGTTTTGTACCTACTTCCTCCACATTTTTGGCTTGACTCTACCTTTTCATAACTCGCCTCTCTAGGGAGAATTCACCTGTGGAGTCAGTTTTCCAAAACTCCAACCTTCAGTTTTGACCTAGTCTCTACTAGGGTTTTAGATCCAGATATGTAGTCAAGATGATCAGTATGAAGGTTGAAGATTGTGTGGAAGGGGATTCCAACTTCATCCCTTGGAAGTCTAGCATTCTTCTTCTACTAGAAGAAAATGACCTATTATAGTTTGTAAATGAAAAGGTCCTAGAATCGGAAGCCGAAGAAGACAAACCTTGCTGGAGGAAGAATGATGCCAAAGAAAGAAGGATTTTGGTAGACTCAGTTAGAGACCAATTGGTACCTCAAATCTCAGAAAAGACAACATCGAGGAATATGTTCAAAACCTTAAAGAAGCTATTTTAACACAATAGCATCAATGTGACTCTCACATTGAGGAATAAATTGTCGAATATGAAGATGACAAAGTCCAAAAATGTTGCCTTATATTTCACAATATTGTTTGAAAAAATGTGTTGAATAATTGAATACAATAGTAGAATAGAGAAGTCCACCAGAACATGTCTCTTTTCATTATCAATAATATGTTATTTCATTAGACAATATATTCTTGCACACACAGGAAGGAAATGTGCTCGGAAATGTGCTCTCCTTGCTTCTGATATATATATATATATATACACACACAGAGATTACTGGGTGCTTTTCCAAAATACAGTGGGAATGATTCTGAATATTGTTGTCTACTTCTATTTAAAACTATTCTACGTGAAAGATTATGTACCAAGGCCATCTTCCCCTGAATTCCAACAACATGGATATAGTTTTATCATGGCCTCAACTCAATTTAAGAATTTGTTCGCAAAAATGGAAGTTGAAAATTGAACATAATATGTTTTGTTTTAGTTTTTTTAAATGCATTTCATAAAATAATTAATATATATATTTGAAAACGATGCAGGGTGTAATGAAAAGAAAGAATCAAAATGATTGAGCAGGAATATATTTTTTAAAACAATCTCCTGTAATATTTTTGTTCATTATTCCAGTCCAATCATTGGGACCATCATCATATGGGTTCATTAAAGCTCCATGTTCACCTTAATATGCAGCTATGGCATCCTCTCAATATTCAGCTGTGGCATCCTCTCAATATTCAGTTGTGTCATCCTCTCAAGTAATTTTCTATTTCAATTTTGTGGACAAAAAAATTGTTGTTTTTCTATACCTTTGTTTAGAATGTGTTACCATCTTCACGAGAACCCAAATCAAATGGGTGACATAATTCTCACATCCTAGGTTAGCAGGTATCAACACAGATCCAAAACAAAGGTATTAAAACTTTGTTTATGTGTGATTTTTTTTTTTTTAATCTCCTGAGATTATAGGCACTGATTGGAATGATCTAGAAATACTAGAGGCTGCTCGACTCTACAATTAGCTGCTGCAAATTTATCACAGAAGTATCAAAAGGGAGACAAGAGACGCCAACAGTAAATAAAGCAAAGGTACTAAGCATGAACTGTTTAAAATAGTATTCTAAAGTTCCAGAAAACTAGAACATATCTGTTGCTGGAGATGGGTTTGAAGATGGTGATGATGAAAGAACCTGGATAGTGAGGGCCCACTAAGCCTCTTGTTGACCCCATCCCTTTTTGGACTCTCCAATTAAAAACAATTTTTTTGTTGCATCGGACGGTGTGGCTCAAGATCCATACTAGACTTTATCATTTCACAAAACTAGAGTGACCGAGACGATCTATAAAGGAAAAATATCGTCATTTTCATTTTTATCTTCACACAAACTAATTAGGCCTCACTGATTGATCACTGTCAACAAAATTAAGTACTAGCTCCATCAAATTCTTCTTTAAAAAATAAAGCAGTCAAATTCACATATGACCTACCAATTAATAACCAAAACAAGTATTTAATTTAATGTAATTAAATAATAAGTTAAATATTCTAAAACTTTTGAAACTCTAGTTTGGAATTTTACAGAAGAATATCTTCAATTTGTTGTTTAAAAAAAAATGGCAAATAACTGACCAAACCAACGCCGAACACACTAGTAATTTGTGATAGATAAACTCGTCCACTTCTGCGCTTTGCAACTTTCTGTCTATAACAAACGTCGGTCCGCAAGAGCAAGCAAGCTTTATTGATGTTAAGAGAAAAGGTAATTCACAATCTTTATTTTATATATTTCTAGATAGTGTACTGCGAATATTTACCTTGCCAAATGGTTCTGTATCGAGCAACGCTATATCATGGCCGTAATTGCTCACTCTGGTATGAATAATGCTACTAAGACAATAATATTGATTATTTAGTGAAAAAGAACACTTGTTTCTATATATATCTACATTCAAGCTCGAAAATCTCTGCGGTACGAAAATCAACGGTAAGTTATTACAATTTAGTTCAGTAGGTTTACAAAATTTACTTAATTTCCCTATTTAGCCCAAAATACCAGCGAAGACTGTCTTCAATTTATTCTTCATACAGAAAACAGCGACACCCTCTGTCTCCGAAAGCGTTGTTTCGAATCCCTGCACTCCATTGAAAACAGTGGTCGTGGTAATCCTCGTTGTCGTTCCCATTAACATGATGAACTGCATGACCATTAGCAATTCCATTCTTGATAACATATGCATAATGTCTGTTTCCATTGATGGAAAATCCATTTGTTGTTGGTTCCCCCATTTTATATGTTGTAAAGCTGGGAGAAATCAAAAGCAAGCAAGCAAATGCTAGAGATCTTGGAAGCATAGAGTAGGAGTGAAGGGCGAGTTTGAAGATGATAGAGATGTTGGAAGCACAAAGTAGGAGTGAAGGGCGAGTTTGAAGACGATAAAGGGAGAGGGGCTTTATAATGGTGTGGAGGGGCGCTCAGCCTTATTATAGCATTATTGTTTCACTACCGCCTGAGAATACATCGGCCATTATACAGAGATTTCTTGAACAACTCCATTCTTTGGAAACACACTCGTTTATAAAAGTTGAAGACATGGCAATGGTTAATGCCCGCAAAGTACAAGGGTGACTCCATTCTTTGGAAACATAACTGTTTTTAATACTTGCAGCTACCACACGAAAACCAAAACGAGAGCACAACCGCACATGCAGACCAAAAGCACCGGACGGCGAAAACCTCGCCACCTTGAAACCTCTTAAATGCATCATTCAATGCTTCCTCACGCCATACCGCCGCCAACGCCTGAGAGGGGACTCTCAAGGCGTGAAAACAACCCAAACCCCATAACATCTATTGCTTTCATAGCTCAGTTGGTTAGAGCACCCGTTTAGTAAGCGCGAGGTCATGAGTTCAAATGATTGAAAGCATTCAACGACTGTTTTGTTTTGTTCCTTCAACGCCTGCTTATTTACGCCATATACCATTGTCGTGAGTGCACGGATAGCTAAGTTGGGAGAACGTTCTTCGTCATTTCAACGCCTGCTTATTTACACCATTTACATGACTGCACAGACAGCTAAGTTGGGAGAACGCTCTTCATCATGATTGCGGGGATAGCTCAGTTGGGAGAGCGTCAGACTGAAGATCTAAAGGTCGTGTGTTCGTTCCACGCTCACCGCAGTGTGTGTAGGTCTCAATAGTAGAACTTAAGGATTAATAAATCAAGGGGCTCTTTGAAAATCTGATACAGCAATTATTATACCCCTGTACATTGAGTTTTGAGATCTGCAATAATTTGTCTATTTAAAGGAAAGACTATTGCTGTAACAAGTTGTTTTTGGATTTGGAAAATTTGATTATTAAGCTCTAGATAAATAGGTAAGGGGCTCTTTGAAAATCTGATACAGCAAATATTATACCCCCTGTACATTGAGTTTTGAGATCTGCAATAATTTGTCTATTTAAAGGAAAGACTATTGCTGTAACAAGTTGTTTTTGGATTTGGAAAATTTGATTATTAAGCTCTAGATAAATAGGTATCATATTTAACTTAATCATTAGTATAAGTATTTAATAATTAGAATAATAAAAGTTTATGAATGTAATGTGTTCTAAGTAAAGTTGGTTTGACTGAATACTAGTCATGGCCATCATTATTGTCAAGAAAAGAAAAAATATTTTTATTTAAAAAATAAAATCATTTACTTTTGATTTTGTTTAAATTTTTAATTTTTTTTATAATAAAAATATATATATTTCTTTTTATAATAAAAATATTCATTTAAATTATTTTTTTTATAATAAAAATATTCATTTAAATTATTTTTTTTTTATAATAAAAATATACATTTATTCAATCAAATAAACATGATTGGTATTAAATTTATATAAATGTATATATTTGATTATGAAAACCATGCCTCTAAACAATTTCCTTGCAAGTTTTATTCTAATAATGATGTATTGGAAAATGAAAATAATAATTACTTTACTATGTTTTAGGTTGTCTCTATATTTGCCTATGCTTGAAACTAATTCAATAACGTAAGTTGTTTCTTGTCCATTTATAGATGCAGACAAGGTTGAGCAGCTTTGAAAATGATTTAATAATTTTCAAATTTTTTGTTTGTTACATAGTAGCATAATTTGGTAGTATTGGCCTTTTGTGTACTGAAATTTCGAATAAATTCGAATTCGTCTAATATTCGATCTATTTTTAATACAAATACAGATTAATTTTAAAAATTGATTTAAAAAGCCAAATTTTAATTATTCAAATAGTATAAAATAAATACCTTTCAATTTCATACTTTGTAATTCAATTTAATAGGAATAAAAATATGCCAAAGAAGATAAATATGCCACATTCGAGAGTCAAAAATAACCCTAACATAACTTAAACATTCTTATTTACTTTTTTTCTTTTTTTAAAGTAATTTTGGTTTTAAGAAATATTGTATATGTTTAACTATATATAAATGTTATATATATTGTTGTATATTTAATTAAAAGTATTATACATAAGAAGTCTACTTCCGTATTTTATTGGTATTGGATGTTTTTGTAACGTATTTTTTTCGTATCGAATCGTATTCGTATCCGTATTCGTACTCGAATTATGCTATTATGGTTTGCTATCAATATTTAACTAGTATTTCACACACTTTTCTGGTGCTTTTGAAAACCAATATGAATGGAAAACATAGCTAGGTGGCACGTACAAATCAAGGTATAGAGAACACAACTAACTTAAGATTTAGGACACTAATTATAAAACTATGCAAGTTAAGAAAACATGTGGTAAGTGTATCTATAAAAATTCTTTTATATAGGCAATGCTCTTAAATGCTTTTGTTTGCCATGGATTTTGTCTTGTGGTAAAGAAGATTAACGACACTAATTATAAAACCATGCAACTCATGAAAACATGTGGTAAACATATGTATAAAAGCAAGCTTTTATATATGTGAAATTCTTAAATGCTTATGTTTGCCATGAATTTCATTTTAACAACAATCAAGAAAATTTAGCAAAAAACAATATACCACATAAAAGGTGCAAAAGAAATTGTGGGCACATACACATGTTTGGGGTAAGTGCAAAATGGTAAGGCGTACAAATTGATGGTTTATAGAGATGGACATACTCTATATTTCCTAATTTGAATCTATGACTTTCAAGGAGGAAACATGTTCTTAACGGTTAGGGTTAGGCTTATTCAATTAACTAATAGATTAAGTCCACTCGTGTTACAACTATTAGATTCACTTTACTAGTGATATGTCGTAGGTGTATTAAGAACATATTAATATTTTCTCTCACAAAATAACTATAGCTTTAAAATTATATTATTGTTAATTTTACTATTATTTTATTTTTTATTCAAATAACAAAGTAAAAAATATTAAACTAATATATATATATATATGGCGTACCAGTTTATTGTGGAAAAGCCTCTGCATGTGGTGGATCACTGGTGGCATAAGGAATTTTGGATGTGGGATTTTCCGTTGAAGATCAAGCGCTTTACATGGTTGTGCATGAACATGAAAATCAATACATGGGATTCGTTAATGATTGAAGGGTGGTGCGGACCTAATATTTTCCTTTCGCGTATGGTGAGGCTGGATTCCATCGAACATGTTCAGAGAATGCTCATTTGGGAGAGCGGTATTCGCAGATGTTGCCACACATTTTAATATTGTACTTGCTTGGGAGGATTGTTCACTGGTGACTTGCTTGGACATTTGGTTGAAGGCGGATTGTAAGACTCTGTACTTATCCTTTTTCTGCATTTGGCTCATTTGGAAAGCTAGGAATGCTGCCATATTTCGTGATCTAAAACAACAAGTACAATTGGTGAAGATGGGTGTCCTTAAACTCATTAGAGATTATCCAGAATTGGTGAGGAAGAAGAGGGTCCGCAAGATTGGCATGGCACCTAAGGTGACTACGAAAATGGGCTTTGAGTCGATGGAGCATCCCAGCAGGGTATGGGTGGAGCAAGTATGGTTTTATATATCAGCAAGAACCATTTTTTTCACTTAAAGTTAGGTTGTGCGAGTTGTACTAATACAAAATTGGAGCTCCTTGCTCTTTGGGGACTCCTCTTCGTGGCTTCATCCATGGCGCTGCCCCAACTGTCAGTCTTTGGAGACTCCAAGACCTTCATCAACTGGGTGAGTAATGTTGACAAATTGCAGGTAATGGATCTTGACCATTGGTGTACTCGCATGATGGCTCTTAAAGACACCTTTCTTTGCTTTGATAGCCAGTGTATCTATAGAGAGTATAATATGTTGGCGAATAGATTGTCCAAGGACGCACTTAACTCATTTGTGGGACATCTATCTTTTGCAGAATTTATGTATGGGAAACACATGTCTTCATCCATTGTCAAGATCTTTGACAGCTAATCGTATCATTTTTTAATTCCTTTACATAAGAAGAATTGGGGCTGTTATAACTGGTGCTATATTGTGAAGTGGAAAATAAACTTTTTGTGAATGCTCCCAGTACACATCACTACTTTTTTTCATTTACATGTAGTTTTGAATCTTGATATCATGGAGGAGAATGTTTTGTGTTGCCACATTGTTGACTTGATCCTTGTTTATCTTTGTCTATTTTGAATAATATTCCATAAAATTTAACCTGTTTCTTTATTTTTAAAAAAATGATATTTTCTCCTAAAAAAGCATCTTTTACATCCACTTTTCTAAGCATTAATGATTACATGAAAAATAATTAACCATAAAAAAATATGTCCTTGCATATTTGCCGAAAATTTTAACATTATTTTGATGGCTAAAGTGCTTTATGAAGGGCAAATGCCCATAAAATTTGAACTCTGATTGGGAGAGCATAATTTTCCTCATTAAGTGAACCTGCCACCTTATCACCACATCGGTATTTACGCTATTAAAGACATTTTAAGAAGTAGGTCAAGTTAAGAGAAAGAGTATGTGTATGTTTGTTTGAGGCGGCAAAAGCATTTTACGCATTCAAGTTTCATTGCAGACTTGCGGGAATGTGTTCATCGGCTTCATTGACTTTATTGAAATAAATGTAAACACGGGAACACCAGATGCTCTGTATTATTTTGTTAATTATTTTTATCATTCTATGGTATTAATAGTATTTCCAGAACAAAGTGATTGGCAGACAAATATAAATGTGGTGGACGTGCCGGAGTGGTTATCGGGCATGACTAGAAATCATGTGGGCTCTGCCCGCGCAGGTTCGAATCCTGCCGTCCACGTTCCACGGGCTTTTTGCAACTTTTGTTTTGACATTGTTCATCAGCTGGGCTCTGCGCGCACAGGTTCGAATCCTACCGTCCACGTTTGATGGATTCTTTGAAAGTTTTGTATTTAACTATTGTTTTGACATTGACCAGCCTTATGGTATTTTCATCTCCTTTAACTGACTCTAAAAGTTCCTCACGACCCGAACCCCACAGCTTCAATTGCTTTCATGGCTTAGGTAATTGCATTCACAGCTCAGTTGGTGAGAGCACCGGTTTTGTAAGCGGGAGGTCATGAGTTCAACTCTAACTGAAGCATAGAACGACCGTAATTTTTGTTCCTTCATCGCCTGCTTATTTATACCAATTACAGTTGTCATGACTGCACGGATAGCTAAGTTGGGAGAACGTTCGTCGGTCGTCATGATTGCGGGGATAGCTCAGTTGGGAGAGCGTCAGACTGAAGATCTGAAGGTCGCGTGTTCGATCCACGCTCACCGCATTGTATGGGAATCTTGAAAGTTCGGATACAGCAATTGCCTGGCCCCTGTACACCCCTGTGAGATGAAGTTCCGTTGGACAGACTTCCGCTTTCCGCTTCCGCTACGGCGGAAGTCTCTTCCACAATCCCTTCCACTATGGCGGAAGTCTGAACCTCTAAGTGCTCCAACTGTCAACACTTAGGTCATTTAAAATTTTTCCAGTCATCCACTGATTTCTGCTGGGAAGAATGAGATACAATCTCTGTCAGTTGCTCCTTCTTGGCCCATAGAGGCCCATTGTCACGTCTCCATGCCTTTGACCGGCAAGGAGGATGCGACTACATGCTTCCAACACCTAGGCTAAGAGCCCCATGAACATGTGCATTCACAAAATTTCTAAAACAAAATGCTTAAACATACACACATGAACATTTATCATGCACAGATGCAAACATCTATCAGGCACAGCTAAAACATCATACATTTAAGCAAGCATTCATTTTAACATGTTCATCATATCATTAACAGTAACCAAGGTTGCAGAAGTAAAATGGACAAGATCACTTATCTTATGATTAACTTGATCCGCAACCAGTGACGTCGCTGCAACGTTCCACCCAACCATAGGCCAGCGTGCTCCTTAATCTCTCAGCAGCGTTGCCACCCCCGAGCTGGGTATGATTCTCCAAGGAATAAGGGAACTAGCAGGCTTACACAGAGCCAGAGATATACAAAACACACAGCCAAGCCAACAGAGTTGGGTTTATCAGGCCATCAAGGAGTTGGGTAAGGCTCAATGCTAAGCTGGTGAGCTCATTACAGAGCCAAGAACACCTACACTAGAACTAGCCCGACCTTTAAGACACCCAAACACACCCAACACAAGGAATCAGTCCCTTCTCTGCTACACAGTCCCTCAGGCCCTGCATTCCCTTCCAGTGCTATTCAGGGGTGATGGAGAAGAAGGCCAACCCTCTAGCTCTGTCTGTGTGGTTTCCAGCCACCAGGTTTATCAAGCAAAACTAAGCCAACATCCCTGCTCCTTACTCAGTCCGAAGACCAGCCATTGCACGTATGCAATCAATTAGCTATCACAGCTTAAACAGGGAAAAGACTCCCCAACGAATTACATAGTCCCAAACACAACAGCAAACCCAATTCCCACAAGGGAAAAAATCACAGCCCGTCCTGGGCAACAAAATCACCGGGAAAATACACAAACCACGCTGGGAGATAAACTACCGTCTCCCGACATGTGCGTGAGCAACAAACAATGCAGACCCCACGAATCAGCGCATGAGGAAAGGATACAGCCGCACCATTCACCAATCCGCGGAAGAAAAGCCACGTGGGTAAAAACCAGGAAAAATTCCTGTGCATGAAAACAATGAGCCGCCCATTGGAAGTGCTTGAAGGTGAACAACTACAGGAGGACGCAAAATTGCAGTGCGTGGATGTTCAGCAACTTGTGGAGCCAAAAAAAATGTTTGCGTGAGGGATGAACAACAAAATCGTGAGGTCCCCCAAATTGGAGAGAGCGTGAAGGTTTTTTTTTCCATAGTGAAGTCAACAGTGGGTGGAGTGTGCGTGTGGGTGAGGACTGGGAGCCCTGCCACCCCACTCCCAAAAATCATAACTGCCTCAACCACCAGCAGCCTTTCTTAATGAAAGTGGTTGGAATAAGCAAGGGAAGAAGGCACATGGGTATTTTCCCGATTGGCCAAGGTTTGACAATTTCCCCACCCTTATCCTTGTGAAAATCATGCCGCTTTCTCATTTTAGTTGTCGCGATCGTAGCTGGTCGGGTTCATTTAATTAATTATAGATGCATATTTACATGATGGATGTCATAATATATGCCGCATGCCCCGATATACCATCGGTGACAATTCAAATCCAAAACATAACATAACCGGTCAATGGTGGGGCCTTGGCCTTTAGCTCCGCACCATGATCATTTACAATTTATACATCATATACATCTAATGTAACGGATCAAAACCGAGGCATTACATTCCCCTCCCCCTTCAATAGCACTGTCCTCGGTGCTTACAAAATTGAACAAAATGCTACACTGGTATCGCCTCAGTGTTCCGCAGAATTGAACAAAAATGGATGTGCCAATCGCATGGTATCCTCTAGCTCCCATGTAGCCTCTTCAGGTCCGTAGTGCTCCCATTGCACCTTTACCTGACCTATGGCTCGGTTCCGGAGCATTGTGACCTTCCTGTCGAGGATGCGCATTGGCTCGATTCGGAACTCTCCCTCGGGTTCCACCTGAATCACATCCCAATTTATCACATGGTTAGGATCATGTACATATCTCTTAAGCAAAAAAACATGAAAAACATTATGAGCCCTAGTGCTAGCAGGCAATGCAAGTCTATATGCAACAGGCCCTATTCTTTCAAGCACTTCAAACGGCCCACAGTATCTCGATGACAACTTGGCACAGCTTGCAAGTTTCAAGGAACTCTTCCTTGCCCTCACTCTGAGGTAAACATGATCCCCAACATTGAACTCCCTGTTCACCCTATGCTTATCTGCATAGCTTCTCTGTCTGTCCTATGCTGCCTTCAGCTTCTGTCTGATCTTTACAACTTCTTGCTCCATTTCCTTGAGCAATTCTGGCCCAAGCACAATCCTGTTCACTGGATTGTCCCAAGTCACTGGTGTCCTACAAAGTCACTGGTGTCCTACATCTTCTTCCATACAAAGCTTCATACGGACTCATCCCCAAGGATGCCTGATGTCCATTGTTATAAGCAAACTCTACCAAGTGCAAGTAATCTTCCCAGGGAGGTCATGAGTTCAACTTTAACTGAAAGCATAGGGTCATGAGCTCAACTCTAACTGAAACATAGAACGACCGTAATTTTTGTTCCTTCATCGCCTGCTTATTTATACCAATTACAGTTGTCATGACTGCACGGATAGCTAAGTTGGGAGAACGTTCGTCGTCATGATTGCGGGGATAGCTCAGTCGGGAGAGCGTCAGACTGAAGATCTGAAGGTCGCATGTTCGATCCACGCTCACCGCATTGTATGGGAATCTTGAAAGTTCGGATACAGCAATTGCCTGGCCCCTGTACACCCCTGTGAGATGACTGTACTATAATAATTGGTCTATTTTAAAGGAAAGGCTATTGTTGTAACAAGTTGTTTTGGGTGTGGAAAATTTGATTATTAGATAAGTATCATATTTAACTTAATCATAAGTAAAAGTATTTAATACTTTGAATAATGAAAATTAGATAAAAGTTTATGAATGTAATGTATTTTAAATAAAGTTGGTTCGACTGAATATTAGTCTCATTACTAGCATTATTATAAAGTAATTAAAAAATGTATTTTTATTTTTATTTAAAAAAAATTAAATAAAAAAATATTTTTTATTTGTTTAAATTTTTAAATTTAATCTCTTTATATATATACTTTATAATAAAAATATACATTTGATTCATTTCTTTCTATAATAATAATATACATTTATTCAATCAAATAAACATGATTATATATTTGATCACTGAAACCATGTGCCCCTAAACAATTTCCTTGCACATTTTATTATATTAGAAAATGAAAATAATAATTATTTTACTATGTTTTAGGTTGTCTCCATCTTTGCTTATGCTTGAAACTAATTCAATAAGGTAAGCGGCTCCTTGTCCATCCATAGATGCATACAATTTTGGGCAGCTTTGAAAGTGATTTAATAATTTTCGAAGTTATTGTTTGCTATCAATATTTAGGGAGTATTTCACACACTTGTTTGGTGCTTTTGAAAACCAATATGGATGGAAAACATAGCTAGATGACAGGTACAAATCAAGGTATAGAGAACAATTACAGGTACGAAGGAAGATTTAGGACACTAATTATAAAACTATGCAGTCATGAAAACATGTGGTAATTGTATGTATAAAAATACTTTTTTATATGCAACATTCTTAAATGCTTTTGTTTGCCGTGGACTTTGTGTTCTGCTAGGGAAAATTAAGGACACTAGTTATAAAACCATGCAACTCATGAAAACAAGTGGTAAGCCTATGTATAAAAGCAAGCTTTTATATAGGTGAAATTCTAAAATGCTTTTGTTTGCCATGGATTTTATGTTGCAGCAATCAAGAAAATTTAGCAAAAAACAATATACCACATAAAAGGTGCAAAAGATAGTGTGGGCATATACATATGTAATGAGGACACTCTTGGGATATCCTTTGCAAAATGGTATGGTGTAGGAATTGATGGTTTATAGAGATGGACATACTCTATATTTCCTAATTTGATTCCATAGGCTAGATTCAGTCCAATATACATGTAGGTGTATTAAGAACATATTAATCTTGTCAATATGATTGTTGTTAATATTATGTGAAAGTTAGTGTTTTCTCTCACAAAATAAAAGTAGCTTTAAAATTATATTATTGTTATTTTTACTATTATTTTATTTTTTATTTAAATAGCAAGCTAAAAAATGTCAAATTATATATATATATATGTGAGAGAATTTTTCCATATAATCCAATGAGCATTGTCAAGACCACTTGAATACCAAACTAACTGAAAAGACCGACCAACTTTAATGTTGACAATAACATAATCAATCATAAATACAACCACCAAATTTTTGTAAAATACAGTTTATTCACTACACCTCCCAACAAGAATCTAAACTAAACTTCTATTGAAACAACCATCAAACCTGGCTGGTTACTTACCTCAACCGTATAATAACAATAAAAAGGAGTGAAAGAAAATGCATTTGTTTACGCAGTAAAAATATTTTAAATATTCATGTACAAAAAGGTGGAATATGTTCACGTTCTCCATTGACAGAACTATCTTTTGTGTTTGTTCATAAAGTATGTCCATGTAAACCATGTTGCCTTGCATGTTTGTTCATTTAATCTCAATGTAAAATGTGGGAATATGTTCAAGTTTTCCATTAACTTAATTAAAAATTAAAATAAAAGTTCGATAAAAAAATTAAGAAACAATATTTAACATGTTGTAAAGCATTTAATGCATCTACAACAAAGATGATTGTTGAAGCAACAGTAGTTAAGGGTTTCATTATTTTATTATTATTATGTTAATTACTTTTATCATAGTCTCGCATCATACTATAGCTTGCAGAAATTATTATGTGTGAGTGTGGGTCGGCATGACAAGAAATAATGTCGGGCCTCTTTCCCCGCAGGTTCGAATCCTGTCGTGTACGTTATCTGTATATTCTGATACAGTATGCTGTGCGTTACTTTTCAAATTTGCTCTTACCGCAATTTACGGATTATGCCGTGTGGGACTTTAATTACGTGTTTTGTTCGATCCACGCACACCCAAAGATCTCCTTCCGCGTTTTTAATTTTTAATTTTTAAAAATTCCTTTACGCGTGTTTAATTTTTATTATTTAAAAATCCCTTTCCGCATTTTTTCTTCGATTTTGGTCCATTTTTTATTAAATAATTTCAACGCACAGCCAAAAATCCCTTTCCGCGTTTTTAATTTTTATTATTTAAAAATCCCTTTCCGCGTTTTTTCTTCGGTTTTGGTGCATTTTTAATTAAATAATTTCCTAAAATCCTAAATAGCAGGTTTGGCAATTTCAACATTGATGACAAAACCCTTCCTTTTTTCTTAACTCGATTTTGTTGTAGTTATATTATAACATTAAAATCTGAAATTGTACATTTTGCAATTTCAAAGGGTATTGGGAGTGGCGGGGTCATTTGGGTGTAGAGATCCACTCTCATTAATGGTTTATTGTATTACCTATGCTTATTTGAGGTTTAATAACAAGGTGGTAATAATAATAAAATTTAGAAAAAATATTAATACAGTAACAGAAGGTTATAGGGATATTTAAATTAATATATTTTATAAAATGCAAAATTATTTAATGATATTTCAAATTGTTTTGTTATCTATGTATTTATTAATACCTTTACTCCAGTATATAGTCTATTTATTTTCTTTTAAGTAAAATTTACAAATTGTGTTTTTTTTTAAATAACAAGATAATTAATCATTTTTCAATAATCCACCGTAATAATATAATACAGATATTAAATAACATTTTTAATATAAATACAATTAAAAAATAAAAGATAAAAATAATATTATAATTTTTATATCATATAAAATTAAATAAAAATAACCAAATGAAATTCCATATAAATACAATTAAAAAATAAAAGATAAAAATATTATTATTATTTTTATATCATATAAAATTAAATAAAAATAACCAAATGAAATTCCATGAATTGAAATAAAATTAATGGTATATACATAGACTTTTTGTGTTATCATGTAGTATCTAAACTCATGAAGGATGGGACTACACTTGTATAGATCCATTTTAACTCCGAATTTATCAAGGGTTGAAAATGATCAAATTCCTTAAGGTGTTGTAAACTTTTCTTCAAAGTTTGCACTCTAAAAAATGTTTATAGACATGGAGTTAAGATGAATCTATATTGGTTTTGAATGCTAATCCCTCCTATGTAAATTCTTGGTTTAATGATGGTTCAACTACCATACGACATAGAAAAATGTATCCAAGTTTCATCATAAAAAATGTATCCAAGTTTCATCAACTTTTGATTAGAGTCAAATTATAAAAAATTGTTTACTTAATATTTAATTATGCCGAAGGCATTAAACAATGGAGACGAAGTCTCAATAAATTCCTCGTCGGTTTGGCCTGCCTTTTTTTTACACCTGTCCCGCGGTTTTTGAAGCATGGTTTTGTTGCCCTGGTTTTGCGAAGGTTTATTTGGTCCTCGCATATATATTTGGCCTGGAGGTTTATTTGGTTTTGCAGAGGTTTATTTGGTCTTGGTAGGTTGTGGTTATGGTTTTGTTAATTAGGTTTCAAGATTAGGCTTCTCATGGCGGTTGCAAGTGTAATGAACATAAAATAATAATTAAATAACTAATAATAAACATAATTAACTATAAGATTGAAAGGACATGACCTTTCAAGTAACAATTCCCAAGCCTTATTTAATAGGTGGGTCATCAACCATTGTAATCATCTTTTATCATATCCTTTATCCTATCATCAATTTATATATTATTATGGCGTATTCGATATTCCAAGTCTTTTGGTAATAATATTTGGGTGAGTGAATAATTATTCACCTCATGTGGTATCAGAGCCACGTTGGCTAATTCGGCCTTTGGCCATTAATTTTCAGACTTTTGTCTGGTTTTTGTGGCTTTTAGTCATCATTTGCAGAGATTCTCTGAATTGGATCGTTGATCCCCACGTCGTGCCTCTTCCTCCACCCGCTCTCTGCTGCACCTGCTCCACCCCCCTTCATCTCCCCTCTCCCTCACGTGGCTACTCCATCCCTTTCATCTTCTGTTGCTTACCCCCATGCTCCTTCTCCCTTCTGTCATCACACCTCCCTCCTTCACTACTCCACACGCAACCCCCCCTCCCTGCGCTTTCTTCCTCCTGCCTCCATCTTCTCAACCATCGGCTCCCTCATGCATCCTTCCACTGCCCAACCTACGCTTTCCCTCCACCGCGCATCCCTCGCAACCACCTCGTAGCCAGCCTTCTTGCAGCCCTCCCTCGCGCAGCTCCTCCAGCAGTACGGCCTCTCCACGCCCCCTACCCCTACTCCCCTGTCTGCAATACTCCCCATCCTCCTCACCATCGCCAACTCCACCTCACCATCGCCAAGCCACCACGCAAGCCCTTCCTGCGCGCTCCTCCCTTCTGTACCCCGCTAACTCCTGCTTCCACCACCCATTCCGCGCAACTCTCTCTCGGCGACAACTTCATCGAACAATATCCTCTCCATCCGAGCCCTCAGCTCCATCCATCCCCGTGCGCTGCCACTCCCCTCCGCAGCCTCTTGCACCATCCTGCCT
>LPNX010461570.1:191357-214871 GCA_001517045.1 Pseudotsuga menziesii
TAATAATTATTTAATAATCATAAAAAATTACAATTATTATTTCAAAAAAATAATAATTTGTGCCCAAAAAAGAAGACAAAGAAGAAAGGGAAGATCTTATATAATCGAAAAGAAGACACTCAAATAAGTCAAAAAAGAGAAAATTATTATTATTATTATTAAAATAATAATTATTTAAAAAATAAGAAGAAGAAGAAGAATTGAAGAAGACAAAATCAAGAAAAAAAAGGGTTATTTAACCTAATCAAAGAAGACTCCCTCGTAAAAAAAAAAAAAGTCAAAGAAGTCAAGTAAACAAGACCGTCCATCATCGAAGAAAAAGCCAAAATCAAGGAAGATCAGAAATCGACGAAGAGTCCAAACATCAAAGGAAGACTCGTCAAGAAATCGATAACCATCTATTATTAAAGAAGTCAGGGACCATGGAAGTTGGTCTGCAAGTACAAATAGAGAAATTAGAGGCCAAATTAAAGCGCTATCGAAGAGACAATGAAGAATTACAAGACATGAATATGAAATCATAAGTACTCATTAAATTACATAAGATGCAAAAAGAGCGCAAGGAACAAAAAATTTCTGACCAGAACAATCATATAGAAAAATTGTCAGCCCAAATTAAGAAATTAAAAGACGAAAATGATTTCAATTAGAGACAAAAAAATCAAGAGATAAAGAAACAAATAAGTGATTACGAAGCATAAATAATACGCTTGAACAAAATCGTTAATGACAAAGATGAACAACTGGTGCACATATGTTAGAAATTAGAAGTTCAAGAATCAGTGGTCAACCAGTATCGACAACAGATAAAAGTTCTTCAACAACAAAACACCGACTCTAAAAAGGAACACAAGCTGGAGATCGCAAAGAGTAATAAAACAATATCCAACAATTCTGAAGAAATTTTCAAATTAAGAAATCATAATAAAACCTTGATTACAAAAATAAAAAAATAAAAAATAGTAGCAAGAGGGAACACTCCGGTGAAGACCTCAAAGGAAAAATACTAGAAAAGCAAGAAGAAAACCAGTGTCTAAATAATCGTAATCAAGAATTACAGAACCAAATCAAGAAGCTAGAAATTGAAAAAAAGTCACAAGAGGAAAGAATAAAAAAGATTCAGAATCATAACAATCTACTGGAGAACCAAGAAGCACAAATCCAGGAAAATGCATCCAAAAATCAAATCGAGGAAGTGAAGAAAGTCCTTGTCACAGTCCAAAAGAAAGAAGAACAAACAACATCTACACCTTACAGACACCGTAATTACAATCGTCATTTTGACCAACGACAGGGCCAAAATGAATATTCACAGAAGACTTATGTGGACATGCAAAAATGTCAACAGACTAAGCAGCAATTGAGACGAATCATCCCAAAAAAAGATCTCAGAGTTCCGATAAAAATTGATCTGGGATACGATGCGGCAATTCTCCTGGGAAATCCGTAATTCGTATCGGCTCATTTCCTCAAATATTGCAAAACGCAAAAAGGGAAGAAATCCCGAAATGACAGATTAAAGTAAATCAGATACTAAGGTTAATACATCTTTGAGGACAAAGATTCCCTTAAGGGGAAGGCAATGTAACGAACATAAAATAATAATTAAATAACTAATAATAAACATAATTAACTATAAGATTGAAAGGACATGACCTTTCAAGTCACAATTCCCAAGCCTTATTTAATAGGCGGGTCATCAACCATTGTAATCATCTTTTATCATATCCTTTATCCTATCATCAATTTATATATTATTATGGCGTATTCAATATTCCAAGTCTTTTGGTAATAATATTTGTGTGAGTGAATAATTATTCGCCTCAGCGAGTGTCCTCTAAAATACTGTGTGTGCTTTATACTGTGGTTGGCCTGTGTTAACTCATATTTCTGACATTTTCATGCTAACAACCTTAAAACCCCAAGCTCCTTCAAAATTGACCATTTCAATCTGGATTTTCCATAGTAGTAATCCTCTCAGCTTCCTCGCGATTCATTCTACCTACTGCTTTTTTCAATTTTAGCTAAAATTGGAAATGGCATGAAGCCCTAGCCCAGTGACCTCAATGCCTCATCAGTGCTAGAAAAGGACATGGGAGACAATTTAATGGACAGGGATGGAGAAATCCATGACCGTGTCCTTCCTATAACTGATTTGCATGAGGATATCAACCAGATAAACCAAAATGTTTCCAATTTAACTGACTTCATTAACCTCTACCAGTCCAATTTGGTCAAGGCTTTTGTGCCACGAGTTTTTCATTTCCCATCGCTTGTCCATTTGTTTGTAAATCATTATGTCCTTAAACAGAGAGTGGTGATGTCTGTTGAGTAGGTTGGTTAAGGACGTTTTGTATTCCTTCCAGGGTATTGATAAACGATTCTTTAAGTTTGATAATGATCTAGATGGTTTTGCCGTGTCAGAGTCCTACAGGACAATGAGGTGTTTGGTTTAAAAACTGTGTGAATTGGGATGGATTTATAAGACTATGAAGGAGTATGTTTATGAGAGTGTGGATTGAGGGCATATTTAGACAATTGGTATTGTGGGGCAGGATTTCTATGCAACATTGCAGGAAGAGCTTTCAGATTACTATAAGTTGTAGGCAGTGTTGGAGGGACATGTGCATAATCCAATACTGGCCATGGATGAGGGGAATGGACAAGGGGATTCTCTTTTGTTGACGCAATTTTGGTGGTCTGGCTTGTAGAGCCGATTATGAGGATAATACTCATGGTTGTTTTGGTTGATGACTTCAAGAATTCAATAGAAGGTGACATGGTTGGCGCAATCCACGTGCCCAACATGGAGATGCGATGGTTTAGGATTTCATCCGAAGGTTGCTAACAAAGGTCCATTCTCTGCTTTTTGAGATGGTGATGAGTTGGGTTATGGAATGTGATTTGAATGGTATATTTTCTTAGTTTTTTGTGGTCGGGCTTGCAATGAAAGTGGAGGCCTTGTGGCGAGAAGGGTACCAACTCCACAGTGGTATGTTGCCATCTTTCATACCAGAGCCTCTTGTAAAGAGGATTTTGAGTATGGGGAAGTTGATTAATTTCCTCTGTGTTTATTGCAATGAGGGTTGGGGAGATGGAGCTACTAAAGCTGCATCTGCATCAAGAACCTCGACAAGGAGGGGCGGTCTTGGTTACGAGGAAACTAAGACATTGGAAATATTGGTTGTCAGGTATCCATTCTTTGATACATTTCTCCTTCTGTTTTATCATCTTGTTATTACTGGTCTTCATTTATGTTGCGGTTTACTGACAAAATTTTGGCCATCTGATCAAAAGCATAGGTATTCTTTCACCCTGTTGTATTCTTTTAGACAATAGTTGTGCTAGCAAAACACTCGATTATGATTTCAATGCCTTTGAATTCATAAAATTTCCACAATGGTAAATTCAATCCTTCGAATTTTTAATTTTAGTCGTTAATTTCTAGTCCACGGATGTAATTTATACAATCCCTTTAATGATCTTAAAACAAAAATATATTATTTTGTAGATATTTGACAGTGGATTTATTGTTGGTTTGTATTGCTCAGAAATTGCTATATGTTTAGTGACAATTGGAGAGTTTCATTGTGCAAGTTGTTCATAATTATTGTTTCCAACAAAGTTTTCTCCAGCAATTAAAACTGGAACAACTCATTAACATCGCAAACATATCCATGCATCACTCTGCATGGATTCATGCTGAACAATTCTCAATTTTTATTTTCCTTTGTGGATTTATTACAAATTGTTCCACATGAATGATTTAACTCATGTTCAGGGGTTTCTTAAGGCATTTCAATTTGAGTGAATATCCTTTCTCTCCAATTGAACTTTTACTCTAAGAGAACATGAAAGGAAACTGATAATCACTTGGAGAAAACCCTAAATGTTGACTTAAGACTTCATGCGAGCTCTCTTAGGACAATTCCTCAGATTTTGGGGAAATGAATATTAACGAATAAATTTAAGATAATATGAATATTGTTGTGGGTGACGTGAGTTACTTTTTGATTTTGAATTGCAACCAATATCCTCTTCAATGTATTGATTATCATAATTACAACCAAATTGTAGTCTATTTTAAGGAGAATTTGGAGAAAGAATGATTTAGGTTGCAAAAAAGTACAATTTTATAAACCACAAACCAAAAAAATAATTAGAAATGATAGTTTTATACTCTGACAAATCCCCATATCATGTTGAACTATTCATGTGCAACAGTACATAGAAAATTATTGGAGTTAAAGAGAAAGTTGGAATTCAGATAATAATTTGCTTCGGTACTAGAATTTGCAAAGAAAACCTTATCAGTAAATGACAATTTAATAAGGTGCTTTGCAAGCTTCACCTGAAGCACAAGGTTACTTGAACTCGGTGAAAAACATAGATCATAGTCCCAAATATTGAGAAAATGGTAGGAAACTTATAACATGGCATGAATAGTGCAATATCTCTTTTTGCATGTGAACTAGTATGATGGGTTGGGCAACCTATTCCCATTTTTTCCTTGTTTCTTTGCACTTATGTACTATAAGAAACCATTCCCCTTTCAATGTCATCTACTCAAGGAATGGATGGAATGCTCTGTAAACTTTGATGGTAGAGATAAGCCACTCTTGGGGGTGTTCGCCATCTGGTACTTCCATCATGTTAGGAAGTCCTTAGATTCTTCTTGTCACACCAGGAGCCCCTACCCTCTTGTGATTGCATGGATGGATATGTTTTTTACAAGTTTGATTTGATCACTTTGCATATGGTTAACATGCTCCTTTATTCCCTTAATTACTAATTTTGGTTGCATGATAGACATTATGCTCCTTTATGATAGGCATGCTTCTTTATTCCTTGATTTTAATGATAACATCAACCTAACATATGGAGATAAATCTCAATCCAGTGTTCTACATGGAGATTGATGAATGTAGTTTAGTGCTACATAAGACCTTAAATTCAAACCAGGTAATATTTATGGCATTCACAACATTGCAGTAAATGGAATATGCCCATTATTATTTAATAAAAAATGCAATGCATAGATGAAGATGTGCTTTCTCATAGTTCACTATGTTGTGAATCATTTAAGTAAGTGGAACAACATTCAATCCACACAAAACAATTCTACTATTGTGACAATAAATGCAATGATGTTGCAGTGTCACTTTATGATGACCTTAGTCACATGGGTCTGGTTCATGAATGCATTCGAATTCGTTAAAAATGAAATTTGGAAAACATAAATTGCCATATATATATATATATATATATATATATATATATATGAAATTCCACACTCCACTTGAATCAGATAGCAGACCCTATCTCAACTAATATCTGGCATCAAGGTTGGAGGAGGAGTCAGGACCTGGAGCTTCCAGACCAATGGGAAAGACTATGGGATCAATACACTTTAGCTTTGCAATCATCTCACATCCGGATTACCAACAAAGAAGATGAGTTGATTTGGGAAAAATCCCAACATGGGAAATACACCCCAAGGATTGGATACCAACAACTCTGTTTACAACTCTTCCAAGAAAATAAAAAATGGTGGCAGAAAGGTATTTGGAAGATTAAATGACCACTAAAGGCAAAAATCTTCACTTGGTGTGTCCTTGTAAACAAAATCCCTACATGGGAGCATCTACAGAAAAGACAGATAGTAAGACCTGGGTGGTGTGGCCTATGCAAGGATGATGAGGAAAACATAAATCACCTTTTCCTTCATTGTGCTTTTTCCAAACAGGTTTGGAAGCACTCTAAGTCTTTTACCTCCTCCACTTTCAATTGGAAAGGTAGCACAATGGAAGAGGCATGGAAGGATTGGTCCTCATCCCCTCAAACAACACAGCTCAAAGCCCTCCCGCTCATCCACATTTGGGGACTATGGTTGGCTAGAAAAAGGGTCATATTCCTTGAAAAATCCAGCTCTCCAGAAGAGGTAGCAAGGAAGGGATTGGATATTCTGTCTTACTTTCCTCAATCAAAGAACAACCCCTCTCCAAGAATTATTGTTGCTGAACAATTGAACA
This sequence comes from Pseudotsuga menziesii, assembly GCA_001517045.1. Taxonomy (NCBI): domain Eukaryota; kingdom Viridiplantae; phylum Streptophyta; class Pinopsida; order Pinales; family Pinaceae; genus Pseudotsuga; species Pseudotsuga menziesii. The sequence goes on from LPNX010461570.1 coordinate 197,390, forward strand.
AAAACATCCCTTGGGATTTTTTTGATGGAGCTTCCCAAAACTTGACATGTGGGGGAGTAACAACCTTATATCTGAATCAAAACCACTACTTCCAAATCTCCATGGGGCTGGGAGCTAGTACCAACAACTATGCTGAGCTTATGACTTTGAAACTTCTCCTTTGTTTTTCAATTGAAAGAAACTGCAAAAAACTTCAAGTTTTTGGTGGTTCAATGGTTGTCATAAACTGGATAAACAAGACTCAGAGAGGCATAATTTATACACTAGACACTCTATATGAAGAGATAACCAGGACTCTCTCTTTTTTTGAATCAATCTCGTTCAAACATGTCTACAGGGAACGAAACACGGATGCGAACAAACTCTCAAAGGCGAGATTGAATCTGCAATGGGGACATTGGAAAATTTTGGAGATAAAGGACACAGAGGCCATGGAGTATCCTCACATGCCTTTTATTATTTTGCCTCACTAAACCACTGCTATAAAATATTTTTGGGACAGTCTTCAATCATCATCAACAGTTCTCAAAATCATGCTGGACTTGAACTCTTTTTATCTGTATATAATCAGCTTAGATGATGGAAAACAATTTCATCCTGTATCTGCCTCATATGGGTTTTTTACCAACAGACATGACAGTCTATCAAGACTAGTCATGGCTTCTCTCAGATCCTGAAAAGGAGAAGCAATTACATCAGAAAGGATGTGAAAAAATATGTAAATCTGCATAAATCAGGAACATATTACATACTATTTTGTATGTAGTTTTTTTATTAATACAAATCAACTTTTTTTCTTCTAGAAAAATATATATATGAAATTCCACACACACACACACACACACATATATTATAATTCCAAGTCTTCCCACATTCCCGTAAACTTCATAGATTTACAATCATAGTTATGATGTTTGGCCTTTGACAAATTTGATATGGCTTCAAAATGGAATTTTAATTTAATTATTTATTCATGTGTTTTCCTTTCTGGCAACTCTCTGCCAAGCCTGTCCCTTGGGCCTTGAAATTAAAAAACGCTCACCCACCTTTTCTTTTTATTCCTAATTGTTCTTCCCTACAAACATTAAGATGACAGTCTTATCTTTTCAAAACATGTTTCCCATTTTATGTGGATCACATTTAGAAAAACTTCCTTCCTAGACTTGGGTGAAAATGAATAAGAAAGACCTGCGAGACCTAATTTGTGCAATAAACACTTTCACAGTTCGTGTCTCCTCAAGGTATGTAATTGTAATTGTAAAATGTCATTGCATTTTTTTCTTTGTATACAATACATACATACATACATATATATATATATATATATATATNATGGTGGTAACGTTCCATTAGAAGGGAATTAGATGCATGGGATACATGGTCATAAACCATCGGTGTGGGATGAAGCAAGAAGATAAAGAAATGTGGTGCTTATGCAGTAACCCTGGGCCTAGATATTACAAGGTATAACTTACAAGATTAGTGACCTAATATTTTTGTATGGATGAACTTTTTGTTTATGTAGAAATGGTGGATTCAATGAAGAAAGTGGCCAAATTAGACATTGAACTGACATTGGAAGAAAGAAATACGCTTTATGTTGGCTATAAGAATGTTATTGGTGCTAGGAGGGATTCCTAGCAGATAATGTCCTCCATTGAACAAAAAGAGGAGGCCAAGGGTAATGAGGTAAATGAAAGCGAATCCGGGATTATTGCCTCAAAGTTGAGATAGATATTTTAGAATATGTGATGACATTTTAAATATGCAGATACTTTTCTCAAAAAACACTTAGGACCGATTTTCCAAATGAAATTTGGATCTACCTTATTTTATGTTGATGATGGTGTTATGGAGATATTGGTGTTATGAGTGGAGAAATTATGTTTATCAATGAGGATACAAATATAACATAAGTAAAAGAAGAGGTGCTTATTGGGTTCTTGTTCTTGAGAGCTACCATTATAAGCGGAACCTTGAATTCAATACAAAGAAGATGGACAATGGATTTAGCAACATTGATATTCATGTTGGGTGCAACTATAATGGGTTTGGTTACTTCCTTTCTTCAGTTGATGGGAGGCGAGATTCTAGCGGGGGATGGTGTTGGGGTTTTCCTTAATTTATTCTACACTTTTGAGCTCTTCCCTGCAACTAGTCAAGGGGAACTCACATCATTTCCTGAAATCAATGCAGAAATACTTTTGGGTAATACCTTTGATTATATCCTGTCAAGGAAACCTATCCATCAAAGTTGGAGATTTATGCTTGGATTTTAGGAGTTGCTCCATCATTTTTACTTGGATTAGGATTCATTTCCATGCCCGAATCCCCTATATGGCTTGTCATGCAAAATACGATCCAAGAAGTTGTGGTAGTGTTGGTACTTTCAAGAACCTCATATGATCAAGCTAAGGCTAATGAAATATTGGCTCAAATTATATTTTGGACACTAAAATGTACATAATACCTAAAACTTATCAGAAACTGATCAAAATAGAATTTTTTGGATTATTTTTTATATTTTTGGTGTTTATATAATATTGGAAAATTGTCCTGTTCATAATATTTCTTACTCCCAAGGCTAAACAGGTGCAAGATCACTTAGTGTTAAAGGTTTTTGCTTTCTATTTTTTTTTCTTTTGTAAATTTTGTTTCTTGTCTTATTTCCTTTGTAAGTGCTTCATGGAACATGATCTTATGGGATGCACTAATTCCCCCCAGCTTAAGTGCCAGGACAGAGGGGAAACTATTATTCCCACACCAACCTCATCCCTTTTAAAATCATGACAAGTCCATCATCTAGGTGGGATAGACTACGATGAAAATGAAGCCCTAGTGAAGGGATTAATAATTTGGTGGTCTCACCAATGAACCAATGCCATGTTGCCAACTGTTGAACCAACAATTTCAAACATGTCTCTAGATATAGGTCTGCTTTGTTTTATATTTGGTATTCTTGAGAAAAGGGGATGGATAAAGTTGTTCTCTATAACTATTAGTGCAGATTATGTGTCTTTTTAGTTTACTTTGAGGATGATATTTTGGCTGGACCAACTTACTACCAGATATCTTAGTTGTAATGTAACTTTTAGATAGCAGAAGACTACATAATTTTAACTCCTTTGTGATAAAAGTACAGAAGGGTCAACTTCCTACACAGTAACTTGTCAACAAATTCCCTTGCAACTTCGTACAAGGCAACAATGGGATGGAGGAATAGTCTAACATGATAGTAAAGTGAATGTTATTTTCTGGTGCATTTATGTTATAAATATGGCATAAATTTTTGCATTGCAGCTTTGGATTACAGCAATTGTGATATTCAGTTGCCCAAATGGAAATATTGATGACAAACCTGTTTGCTACTTCAAAATTTGCAATATTGTATTTTCATTACTGAAATTGGCCATGAATTGCTAACAAAAATGCAACTTGCTACAATATTATATGATTCAATGAGCATTTTTTCCAAGGAGGTTTCAACAGTGTAATAGTTACATCCATCAAACATTACATGGAGGATACCCTCACCTTTTCAGTAGAATTTATGTTGCATTGGGTATGTATGGATGGTGATGGTGAGCATTACGCCCAGTTTATTTAGAAACCCATTTTCCTCCTGTATACATTTTATTGGATGAGCTTCACCAATTTATTTAAATTTGAAGTTTCACTTGCCCGACATTATTCAGTCTTCAGCTTCAAAATTCCTTCTGGCAATCTTTTCTGTCAAGACCTTATTTAAAAAAAATTGGTCTAGCTGATCTATTTGCATTTTAGATTATACACTTGAAGCTTGAAACAATTCTTCTACAAACAAAATCCTTAACTTTTAATTATTTACACATTTACTGCAAGATTCAATTGAATTCTTCTAAAACAATCTATTTTTTGTGTTTATGTCACATCATTAAAACAATTTTATTTCATTACAAATGAAACAAATACAAGATTCTAGAGTATTACCCATACACTTATATGTGAATTCATTTAAAAACAAGAATTTTATTAAGGTTTTTCATCTTACTAACTTGCCACTACAAATTTTATGGCTCATATTCTGACTTGTATTAATATAGCATGTAATGCACCCAAATTGCTCTTTTGCTAAAAGGAAAAAGATGGAAATGGTAATTATTCTACTTTAAGAAAGTTTTACACGTTGTTCTTATTAAAGAATAAAAGGGACAAGCAGAGCGCAAAGGCTCGCACACAGACATGAGATTTATGCACACTAAACTCATTGTATTACTGAAGTGAAACTTACATATATAGGTAAACAATCAAACAAACTAGATCCTATAATCAAGTATCAAATCCTATGGCTTAGGAACTGTCAAACGACTAATCCAAGTTTAGAAAACAATAATGAATGCATTTCTGCATTATCTCTAACAACCTCCCTATACCTTAGGAACCGTCAAACGACTAATCCAAGTTTAGAAAACAATAATGAATGCATTTCTGCATTATCTCTAACAACCTCCCTTAATGGAGAAATGGATTCTTTACAATGCCTAGTTTCTTTCTAAGATCCTCAAAGTGGATTCTTCCAACTGATTGGGTGAAAATATCGACAACATTTTCACTTGTACTACAATAAGTCAATTCAATCTCTTTAGACTCAATCTTTTCTCACACAAAGTGATGTTGCAACTCAATATGTTTGGATATGGCATGATAGACTGGATTATGTGCCAACTTGATTGAACTTTGATTATCACACTCAATTCTGGTAGCTTGTTCTTGCTTTGTTCCAACATCTTCAAAAATGTGCCTCAACCAAATGGCTTCATAAGTAGCACAGGTCAATGCTTTGTATTCAACTTCTGTGGATGACAAAGAAACAGTTGGTTGTTTCTTACTGCTCCATATTACATTTCCTGAACCATTGTTTCTTACTGCTCCATATTACATTTCTTGAACCAATGTGAAAAGCATATCTAGAAGTAAATTTTTTGTCATCAGGATTCTTCTTGTAGAAGGATTTCGTCAAGCTCTGCAAAAGTAGGAGGGGTTTGTCTTGCTGCAAGTAATGAAATGAACACTTTATAATATGGCAATAAACCTTTTAATGTAACTGTCACCAAATTAGAACTAGACATTTCTTCACCAATATCACCCACATTATCTCTTAATTCCTTGATGTTGGAAAGGTACTTAGTTATAGATTCATTCACTTCCATCTTGATAGATAATAATTTAGTCTTCAAAAAAATAATTCTATTTGAATCTGACACCTCATACAAACCTTTGAGTTTGTTTCACGTATCTTTGGACATCTTACAGTCTCTGATATGTAGAGTTATTTTGTCTTTTACATACATACAAAGTGTTACCTTTGCTTGGACTTCCGGCAGGTTCCATTTTAAGATGGACTGAGGGCTTATGCTCATCTCCTTTCACAATTTTCTATAGATTAAGCTCCTTGAGTATGGTAATCAACTTGAATTTCCAATTAACATAATTATCTCCATTTAACTTCGAGGCTTCATTAATATAAAAATCAACGAGATGAGAATTTTCCATCTTACCTTTCTTTCCTTCCCCTGATCCGAAGAGCCAAACACAAAACTGCAACACCACACTTTTTAAATTAGAAGCATGTGATGGAGGGCCACGATGCTCAAAATTGTTGCAATTAAGAGCCCAACACCGCACCTTATCTTCACTCGAACGACGGTGCCACCACAACTTGTATTCTCTGCACTGGCAGTGCCACTGCGTGCTCACTTACTGATCCAGATATTCCACCACACTCTCACTTAATAGGAGGTGGGGTGTTGACTTCTCCTCTTCTACGCTCAACAAACAACACAAATGGAGGAAACAACAATCTCTTCTCCAACGATTCAATGTCAATGGGCTCTCCCTTCAGCGTTTTTGATTGGGGTTCAAAGGCAACGATTCATCGTGCAAGGTCTCCTTCAATGGGCTCACGCTTTTAAAGAGATTTGACGGATCCTTCAGTGTAGCAGGTAGCAGTGATCGTTTTCATGTTATGATGATTAAAGCGCAAAGGCTCACACAGACATGAGAGGTATGCACACCAAACTCATTGTATTATTGAAATGATACTTGCATATATAGGTAAGCAATTAAACAAACCATATCCTATAATCAAGGATCAGATTCTATAGCTTAGGAACTTTCAAACGACTAATCCTAACTTTAGAAAACAATAATGTATGCATTATCTCTAAGAAACTGTGTGCTTATAAATGCATGGGAAACCCAACAATACTTCCCCACATTAGTGGATGGTAGAGGTGGTAAACCCGTTGGCCATCCTCCCAGAAGGCCTAACTTCAAAGGACTCAAGGCTCGAACCCGTGACCTCTCCCCAAACTGAAAGAGTGTACACGCATCTTACCAATTGAGCTAACCCTTGGGGCTTCCTTCGACTGCATATTTACAAGAGAGAAGCAACTGTGTGGTTATATCCTTCGAGTGCATATTTACAATAGCACTTCCATACCATATGTATGAAGTAGACCTTGTATCAACATCGAGCACAAATTATATACTTTGACACTAGGCATGCCAGACGTGATGGTCATATTCAACAACTCATATCGTTAAACCAGGGACACACCCATGTGTTGTCTCACCCCTACTGCTTGATCGCGTAAGATAAACAACAACCAAATCGCCCCGTTTTTTCGGCCGATTTTTTGATTAAAATCAATCAAATGTTTGCTGTGAAATTGTTTATTTCATTATTTTGGAATTCTACTAATCTTATTAGCTCTTTCTATACTAAATCGAGCATTTTAAAACTACCCAAATGATTAAAATTACGATTTAATTCCTCGAAAGTATGATTTACACCAAAATTGATCCTCGAAAGTATGATTTACACCGAAATTGATTTGTCGAATTCCAACGGGTTGGGGGCGTTTTGGTTAGCGCTTATACTGCTCCCTGCTTGATATATTTGGGCATGAACCACAATTTGAGGTTGTAAATAGTAGCATTGCATCAACATCCAGCATGAAAAATGCCTCTAACACTAAACTTCAATGAGTGTGAACTAAATCGTGTGGTTTTATAGACTTATTCAACTCTTATTGCAAAAATATTTTATATAAGAATGCATTTAGTGGTCACATTCCACACAATATTTGGAAACTTTTCTATTAATTCTATTCACTCTACAATTACACCTGCTACGTTAGTATGAAGCTAGGACTAGCATAGAAACATGGAGAAGAAAATTAGAATGGTAAAGTTATTTCGTAATGTTGAAATTTCATATATTGAGCCCTTTAACAACACAATTAGTTATAACTTCTCCGAGTTAAGAGGCTTTTGTTGTTTTATATATTTCCTAAAGGGGTTGCTTTTTCTTTTTGTGTAATTTGTAACTTGTTTTTCCTTACCAGGAGAAATTACAATGTGAGGTAAATCTCTTTTATTTATTTCAGACATGAATATATCTTTTAGAAAAAATTTAAAAACTCTAAATTTGCGTTGAAGTCAACCTTCCAATAAGTGGTTCTAGAGACTGTTGATATGTAATGATACCGTTCATACTTTATGTTGGCCTAATGCTCGATGTCTATGGCTCGCACAAGCCTGCAATTTAGCAACATGGCTAAATGAAAATCTCTTAGTGATTTCAAAAGTTGTTGTATACGAATGATGGACTCCAACAACCTTTAGTTTGTCCTCAATGGCACATTGTTCTCCAATATATATTTTAAAATTTTAATTGCTAAGAAAACCAAAAAAACAATAACCAAAGAGGCAAGAGAATTTGTGATTCAGATTTTGGAAAGTTTGACTCCATATGCTTACTCATGAAATAGATTTGTTACCCATGGTTAGCAGTAATTATTATTGACTTTGTACAAAAAGGTGTTAAGAAATTTTTTGTCAAGTGTCATATGATATTGTAGTCTTTAAAAATTGATTAACAAGGAGGTCAGCTCATTAATGAAGGATTATATGTGTTTACTCTCGTGAACTTGCACAAAAGATTATCCAAATGGATTATTGTTAATCCTTGGAATTCTTAATTTTAGTCATTAATTTCTGGTCCGTTAATTTATACAATCCCTTTAATGATCTTAAAACCATGTTCATAATTGTTGTTGCCAACAGAATTTTCTCCAGCAATTAAAACTGGAACATTTCATTAACATGACAAACAGATACACACATCCCTCTGGATGGATTCATGTGGAACAATTCTCAATTTTTATTTTTCCTCTGTATCAACAATTGTAATAAATTGTTGGAGTTAAAGAGAAAGTTGGAATTTGGAGAACTAATGTACAACATGATAGGTATGAGTGGTGATATGACATAATTTACTATCCCTTAATAGCTAATATAGGTAGAACTTGACAAGGTGTAATAAAAGTTGACAAATCAAAGCTATCAATAAAACCCTCCCTGCAATTTATGAAGGGAAGATAAGAGCAACTCTAATACACGCAAAGCATTATATCTTAGGAATCGATTAACTGAAAGCACTTGGCAATTTATTGGGCACTGATAACAATCCCTGGGTAGCCAACACCTTGAAGAAATAAGCATTTAAGGGAAACTTAAATGTTGTATAAATGGAATTGAAAAGTGTTGAAGGTGGGTATCGATTGAACGTCTTTATGAATGTGCGTAAATGCAGGGGCCAGTAGTAAAATAAAGAGGGGATTCACAGTCACTGCTTACCTACAATATCTCTTACAATCCTGGCACGTTCATTCCTCTTACATGCTCTCAATGCTTTCAATTAATACCCTAACCAATGCAAATATACATAGGTTTGTACTCCAAAGGAATTTTCATTTTGTTTCCACCACTTGGGAGCTATGGAACACAATGCTTTCAATTAAGAACCTAACCAATGCACCATAGGTTTGTACTCCAAATGACTTTTCATTGTGTTTCCACCACTTGGGAGCTATGGAACATTATGAAGTAATTGTATAAGCAATTTAATATGCAGGGTGCATCCATGGAGGTGGGTTACAATTTTTGGCAACGCAATTTCGGAAAAAACACAAAAACGTACCTCGATCAAGCTTTTTCCAAACCCTCGATCAAGGTGTTAAGACCTCAATCGAGGTTTTTTTAAACCCTCAATCGAGGTTTTCTTAAACCCTCGATCGAGATTTTGGAAAACCCTCGATCGAGGTACAAGTGCTTGATCGAGGGTTAAAAGAAGCTCTATCAAGCATCTTTACTCATTTTTACTATAAATAGGCAACAAACCTTTGATATAATTCACTGCGTTTGTTGGATATAAAAGGGTCATTTATATTCATTTGTAGATATGGGTCGTGTAGTTATTGGAGTTATAGATATGATTGATCATCTATTAATCCAACATCTATAACTCCAATTACTCCACAACTGATATCTACACATAAAACCTAGAGGAAGTGGCAATAGTAACACTTTTACTTGTTTTTTCTTCAAGGTATGTACTATTACCCACAAGTATTATTTTTCTAGTCGAAATTATGTTTTATTAAATTTTATTATCATAAATTCTATGTTTGATTTTAATTGAATTTGAAGACCTTGTTCCCATGAACAATACAAGATTTGAAAAACTTTGATTAAATAAATTTTTGGGTGTCCATATTCGTGTGCACACACGAATATGGGCACTAGAATATTTTTTTAGTTAAAGTCTTAAAAAGATCGATCGATCTTTTCATTTAATGAAGTATTCTAAAAGATGCTTGGACACCTTGTATTTTGAATCCCCATTCAAATTCATGTCATTGAACATTTTCAATTCTTGTCGAAATGAGAATTAGTATCATGTTTAGTCATGTGTTATTGATGTAAATTTTAATGTCATTCAATAATTTACTAGTAAGATTAACTGCAAATGTGTGGCACAATAACAATTTTGAAGAGTAAACAATGGGCATTGATATAACCCAAGGAAATGATGTCCTATTTTTTTTTCATGCTCACATTTTCATCTCTCTAAAGGTACTAAAAATACTTTGCTCCTTCGTATATAATTTTTAATTTTAAAAAACTACAATTATGTGATATGACTCTAAATTTAACACTACTTTTTATCTTAATCGTTTTGTTCTATTCCGCCATGGACTCTGGGATTTAAATATCTGTCCCGAAGATCTATATCGTAGTCCTGAGAATCCAGGTCGAGTGGACACAACTTGCCCAAGTTCAACTCATCAACTGAATTGCATGCATCATTGCTCTCCTTGGTTCAATGCAAAAAGAATACTATGACAATGATGCATGCAACTTAGTTGATGAGCTGAACTCAAGCAAGTTGTGTTCACTCGACCTAGATTCCCAAGACTGCGGTCTACCTACGATATAGATCCTCGGGCCAGATATTTAAAGCCCAAAGCCCAGGGCAGAATATAACATGACGGTTAAGATAAAAATTAGTGTTTACAAAGTCATATCACATAATTGTAGTTTTTAAAAATTAAAAATTATATACGAAGGAGCAAAGTATTTTTAATATTTAAAACCTTTCACTACATTTATGTACTACATTGTATACACATTAGATATATTGCTGTTAGGAATCAAATGATGTTGAAATTCCTTTCCAACCATTGATGACATAAACAAGCTAGATGTTGAATTCTAATGAAAACACATCATGATACTACTTGAATATAAGCATAAAAAAAATTAAATGCACGTAGTTCATGAACTCTAAAATTATTGTTAAAGCCCCAAAATGAATCCCTGGCTTCACCGGTTTCACAACTATTGGTTAAAGTTTTGAGTTATCATGCTAGGATGCATTGAAGGGTTTATTGTATCTACATCATGGTCTTCTTCCTCATTATCATGCCTTTTGGTAAGACAATAAAGAGGGTAGTGGCCTACATTGACATGGAAAACAGTTTCGACATAGAGGTATACACATTAGATGTTTTCATTAAATAACTTAAATTACTACCCGTGACTGTCGATTCATTGAATCGTGGACTGGTACAAAACACAACAAATTTTAGAGCCACGAGCCCTTAATTACTCACACTTAGAACTTTCTCAAATCTAGCCATTAATAAACTTCTTTTGGTATTTTGGTTCAATTTAAAAGGCGGATTGTTGAGACTCAGACATGCAGTGAGTTGCAAGGACTCAATTGCCTTAGCATTCATTCCATTTTCCCTCCATCTCATACATGTTTGCTTTCACGACAAGTGTTGAACAAAAAAATTTAATGCCCTGACCCTAGTTATGCTAGCTTTGCTAACTTGCTTGGTATGTAGGATTTTTTTTTAATGTTTTCTGAGTTGTGTATTATTGTCTGTTAGGTGCCCATTCATTATCATTCTTAGATCTCTCAAGATTGGATTGCACTTGGATGCCTCAATATGGTTAGGGAATAGTCTAAGTAGTTTTTTTGTATAATGAAGTGTGCTCCAACTTAATAAAAATACAATACAATAGTTGTTATGTTACTAAACTGTAAAATTAATGATACACATATGACAACTTAATCCATTCAAAATAAGTTTTGTTGAAAATATATCATTTTTCATGTAAATATTAAAGGGTGCTTAATTATAAAAAAATGTAAAAAATTGAAATGACAATATTTTTTTTTTGCAGTTTTTTGGTGAAGGGTTTACGTAATTTATACTCATCAACGTAAGTACAATTACTTATATTTACCTTCATCTTAGAAGGGCTCCAAGAATAAATTCCCTTCCACTTGAAATTAAGACCCACCCTTCAAATTTGATCATTGTTCCTCAATATTTTTTACTAAATATAAACGTGGTAAGCATGTATATAAAACCAACCTTGGTAGTCATGTACAAAGTTTTCTTTTTCGAGTGTTTAACAATAGCTCGATTGAGGTTTTAATGGAAGATCGATCGAGGGTTTATTTTTCTTATTTTTCTATGAGTGATGGGACGCTGGAATCCGGGTCTTACAGGGTTCTCAGCGTTCTTTTTTTTCTGGTCCTGGATCATAACTGTTGTCTTTGATCTTATGCGGTCCTGTTTTCCGGTCTCTATTTTGATATGATTTCTACTAATTATCTGTTTTATACTAACCATTTTTTATGATTATCTGGTTGTTTTAGCGGACCACAAAGTGGTCATGTCTTGAGCCATCTTACATATACATATAAAGTATAGATATTTTTCTTAGACAAAAAATTCCCAATAAAAATTTAGAAAGCAAAAACAACAAATCTAATGCTTGCTTATTATCCTACAGTCCCACATCAACACTCATAGACCTGAAATATTAGCAGGCTTTGACCACTCGTTCCTCCCTTTCCCATGAGCCTCTATTGGTTATTCATAGCTAGAAATTACAGACCAAACCTCTATTCAAAGGGGCAAATGATTTGTGTGCAATTTGTATTTCTGAAATGACGATTGTTGCAACATCATGGGACATGTCGGTTACTTTGCGCAGAGTGCAGGAAGGGGGTGTATCTTGGGTTCAGAAATCACATGCATCCTCTGCGCTGGATGCATGAATGAATCTAGAGGCTTGTACAATCTAAGAAGAGGTTTGAAGACGTATATGGGAAGAGAAAATGGAATTAGAATTCAAACAATTCTAAGCATGGTGACGAGATTCGTGTCGGTAGACAAAAATTGAAAAGTATTGGTATTGAGGAGCTTCACATTGAGTCTCCAATAATGTTTGGATCTTTAGGTTTTTTTCTTTCTTCTATTTTTTTTTTAATTACATTTTATATTTTTCTTTTATTCATGGTTTTATTTTTTGTTGTTGTTATTGAATTCATCTTCAGGTTTGTTTCATTTGTGAATTTTTCTTTCGGTTGTTTTATTTGTGTTATTGACTTCATTTCAACTAGCGGTTTATTTTATTTTTCCTTGTGTTGCTAGTTATTTTATTAAAGCATCACATGTCAAGTCCACATTGAGCATGGAATTGCACTTCTCTCTCATACTTGGTTGCAAAATCACCTCTCAACTCAACTAAAAAATAAAATTCTTCATTAATCTACTTTATTTAGCATTTGATCCAAAAATTAGAATGTCTAAATTACTTACAATTCTTTGGATTCCATATTTCTAAAAAACATTAAAAGTAAAAATTAATTAAGTCATTTATTAAAAAAGAAATTCATAAAAAATTTACGTCAAGATCATTTATTTTCTTATTTCAACCCATCCATGTAATCAAAATTATATATCAATCAAATCATGGATTACCTACAATAGTTAAGTAACAGAGGGCAATATAGTTTGCTTCATGATTTTATTTTTCTTGTTAGAAATTTTTAAAGCAAAGCATTACTATATCAACATAGTTGTGATGAGTTTAAAAGTTAGGAAAGTGTATTATAACAAATATTTTAAAATTGTCGTCTAAGATGATTTTCATCTTCAACCCTCTTAATGTCAAAAAATAACAAATTCTTTAATCCCACTTAGAGATACTTGTGATCATGTACATAGTTAATCACCTCCTCATAGTGTTTAATTTTGTATAATCCTCTAATTTTTTTATAACACCCCAACTTCTCCTTAAATTTAAATATAATAATTTATGTGACATTGTTAACTCTTATATATATATATATATATATTAAATTCTATAAATAATTAATATTTATAGATAAATTGATTACAATAGAAAATAATAATTTAAATTATCTTTTTCATTGGATGTAGCTTGGGTGGTTGGAAGGAATGATTGTTACCCTTCTTGAATATAATTGTCATTGATGTCAACAGAGTTCAATAATGACAAATGAATAACCAATACACATGATGGCATGGCAAAGTCAGTGTAAGATAAAAGAATAACAAACATGGCCTCTGTAAAATGTCCACATGCATGGTTAATAATGTTTGGACAAGGAACTTGGGTATGTCTGCACAAGATGTATAGATTGCCCACACAAGGTATATAAAATGCCAACAAAGAAGCACCATAAAGGTGTTTAGAAATGCTTGAATATGTTGGAATCATAAACATCAGCTGCAAACATCTTCAACATAACGAGAACCAGATCTAAATGATAAGCTACAGATTAATTAAGATGCAATCATCTACAACGATAAGCTAAAGGAATTGTTAAAAGATGTCATGGAACAAACAAAATGTTTATTATTAAGCAAGAGATATAAAACATAGATATGATATTCAAATATACATCAAACAAAGTTTATTATTCTTATAGAAGAACATATTATTGCATACTTATAAATGGTGAGTGCATTTGAGAATGGAAAATCAGTGACTTTGTGAAACATAGTGTTAATAATTAAACATAGAAGATAGATCAACAGACGAGATGGATTCCACAAAGCAATCAATGGTTCACAGTGTTGCGGGAAGAGATTTGCGGAAGTCACTTTAGAGAATTTGTGAAAAGCAGACCTGCAATCCGCAAATTGTGCAAGAAGTTTTACGAGAAGGGAATTACAGAAGCAATTCCGAGAAAAAATCAAAATGCATACCCGCAACCCGCAACCCGCAATTGCGGAAAGGTCGTCGTGGAAAGACAATTGCAGAAAACTAATTGCGGGAAGGTAATTGTGGAAAGGTGATTATGGAAAGTAAATGTGGAAAGGTCAATGTGTAAAGATAAATGCGAAAAGATAAGTGTGGAAAGGTAATTGCAGAAGCAATTTTGAGAAAAATTCAAAATGCACACCCGCAACCCGCAATTGCAGAAAGGTTGTTGCAGAAAGGTAACTGTTCGCAATCCGCAATTTCAGAATGTTAATTGCGGAAAGGTGATTGCAGAAAGGTAAATGCGAAAAGGTCAAAATCGGAAAGGTCAATTGTGGAAAGATGATTGCAGAAAGGTATTTGCGGAAAGGCAAATGCAGAAAGGTAATTGCGAAAGCAGTTTTTGAGAAAATTCAAAATGCAAACCCGCAATCTGAAACCCACAATTGCGGAAAGGTTGTTGCGGAAAAGAAATTGTGGAAGGATTTCCATTGTGGAAATGTGTTGCAGAAAGGCATTTGCAGAAGAATTTTCAGTTCGAAATCATGATGATAATTTCTCAAGATATAAACATAGATTTAAGAGGAGATAAAGACATAGTTAATTAATAAGAAAGAGAATGACTGGGTAAACTAAATGCTGAGTTAATTATTGATTAAAAAAAGCATGATTTACTCCTTGGAAGGACGTGATTAACAAAGGGGCATGATTCTTTGAAAGGTTACAATTTTCGATATCAAGACACAATGTTAGATATATATACAGGAGTCTAATATTGGATGAGGTCATCTCTATAGTCTAGATCCATGTAGCAAAAACGGAAGACAGAGACCAAGGAAGTAATGAGAAACCAGTGACAGTATTAAAGATATAAGGAGATCTAGAAGTCTGATAAAAACATACTAGGGTGGTAGGGTGGTGCTAGGGTAGCATATATGTCTGCAATGGGGGCGTAGCCTCCTTCCAGTGGTAGCTGGTAAATACGGTGTAGAAGCATACTTTCAGTAGTAGCTGATAAACCAGGGGGTCGTAGCCTCCTTCCAATTGTAGCTAGTAAATAGGGCGTAGAAGCATCCTTTTAGTAGTAGCTGATAAACTAGGGGGTCGCAACCTCCTTCTAGTAGTAGCTGGTAAATAGGGTGTAGAAGCATCCTTTCAGTAGTAGCTGATAAACCAAGGGGTCGTAGCTTCCTTCCAGTAGTTGTTGGTAAATAGGGTGTAGTACCATCCTTGTCTGTAGTAGCAGGAAGAAACTATTTGTAAATATAATTTTGCAATAATATGAAGTATTGGTAGTTTTTGCCAATAGGGATTCCACGATAAAAGTTGTGCTTCTTGTGTATTTTTTATCATGTGTGTTAATGAATAAGTTAAAAGTGGTTTTAGGTGTTAAAAATTAATAATACTGATTCACCCCCCCTCTTAGTATTGTCCAAATTTCCAACAATCCTCCCCACCCAAGGTCGATCTTTGTAAGTGACATGTTGATCTCTTTAAATGGGCATATTTGATGCTCTTATTGAGCCATCTTTGTAGCAACAATATTCAACCTTCCCACCTTTGTAGCAAACACCGATCTTGTGAACTACGTCATGAAAAAAAACTGCAATTTTTTTATCAATTATATTTCTTCAGATTTCTTTAGACCAAGCAAAGGTTTAATGTAGAGTTCCCTTTGTCACTCCTCATTCTTCTATTAGTAACCATAGGTTCAAATAAGTCCTTTTTAGATTAAAAAAAAAGGACAAGGAGTTTCAAAGTTGTTAATTGAGCATTTTTTTGTGTTTTTCATATTTTATTTATTAATGATATTTTAATCTTTTCAAAAATGGAAATAGAAAATATTTTTAGATATTTTGCATCTCTATTGTTGCCACATGGATGGTGGTAAACACTGAAAAATCTATTATTTCATGTATATGATTAGATTAGGAAGTAGATTTAAATTATTTTGTGAATTTGCTCTCCTACAAGTAGGTTGATGTGGAAGGACTAAAATATTTGGGCCTCTCCTTAAAGCCCAATAACTATTTAAAGATGGAGTGGGATTGGTTCATAGGAAAAGTTGAAAAAATATTATAACACATATTTCATTAAATTTGTAATTATTTAGTGGATCTAGAATTTAGAACTTCCGCTAGATTGAGTTCTTTCAAGATGAGGAAAGTCATAGACTTTGAATCCTTACATAATATCTAGTAATATTATTTATAGTTTGTATTTAATGTTAAGTTGATTAAATTATTTTATGACATAATACCAACAATGTATTTGTTACTACAACAATTAGAAATATTGTCGTTGTAATTATTTGTGTCTTTCTTGAGTATGTTGTTTTATTTGTGGAAGTTCGCACCACTTATAATCAATACAGGAAAATATTTTATGACTTTAAAGTCTAAGTTTTAACCTTGTAATGATTAAAATAAATTATGAATTCAAATAGCAACATAATTTATTATTATTGTTGTTGGTAGTGGTAGTGGTAGTGTATTAAAAACTAAGTTGATGAATGTTTACTTTATGAATTATAGATTAACGTGAGAAATTTCCTACCTATAAATTTATTTAATGATATTGATGTTAGTAAAGCCTCCCTTATTTATTAATATTATTTATTTTAACAATCAAAATTAATTATGAACTAGAATAGCATTAGTGCAGTAGAGTTTGATTTTTTTAATATACAAGAGGAAAGGGGGAAAACCAACTTAACTAATTATTGCAAGTGTTCATTATTTATTTATGAAGTATTTGAACAATGTGTTTAATTGAAAAGAGCATAATTTTTATTGAAAATATAGATATCTTACAATATTTATATTATCAATAAGATTTAAATCATGTCTTAATTTATGTTAGGGCACGGAAAAATCGAACCACCATCGTCCTGCTTGGAATGCAGGTGCTCTTCTATTAAGCTAGCACCCTTTACAACATGAGGGGAGAGGGACTATGTTAACACCTAGATTACACATTTCTAATCCTCTGTGACAAAGAAAAATGATGTTTTATTCAGAGAGGAAGTCTAGAAGATGTTTTAAAGTTCATTATTGAATAT
>LPNX010461589.1:0-27775 GCA_001517045.1 Pseudotsuga menziesii
GAGGCTTTTAGTGGAATTTTCAGGGAAATATGGTAGGTAAATGGACGAATGAGCCATGAAATGGGGTAGATGAGGTAGTTAACCATTTTTGGGTGTTAACAACACCTCTATGTTGGTGACATAGAGATCAATTTTGAAAGTGTTGTTGAAAGCCAAAATTCCATTAAACATGAAAATGAAGACCTTGTAGCAGGTGAAGAAGAAACAAGATCAACTTCCCCATCACCACTTGAGCTTCATGAAGTTCGCCCAAGCAAGAAGGAAGAATATGCGGATGTTAATTTGCAAGAGCCTCATTTTCTTGAAGGGTCCTTAAAGATGAATGAAAAGAAGATCCAAGAGGCCCTTAGCATAATCCATGATACTCAAGCATTGGTATCAAATTCTTGTTGGAGAGCTACTTCCTTGGAGGAGCCATCCTTCCTTGAAGACATGGAGAAGATCCAAAGAGAAATGTGCAACATCAAAGGTAATTTCATGTATTTTCTTTTTGATAGAAAAAATGTCATTGATCTTAGTGAATGTTTACATGAATCCTACTTGAAGAATAATGAAGTTATTCATAAGCTCACAATTCAAAATGAGCAACTTCTTGAAAAGTCTCAAGACACTTGTTTTTCCTCCTATGTTTCAAATTGTCAAATGGTAGATTGTTTGGAGGATTCTCATGACATGGTAGCTCATGATAGATTTGGAAATTTGAATGTACTTGATGCATTTGAAGATGTACTTGAATAGATCCAAACACTTGATGTGGTTGAAGAGGAACTTGAATTGTATCTTGATGAAGGGTATGCAATTTTTAAAGAAGAACATGATTCCTCTACATTGGAACCAATATATGACAAAGGTTTCAAAATCTTGAAGGAACTGCATAATCCTACCCCTATGGATCCTTCACATTATGACAATTTTGCACTTACTGATCATTTGGGTGATTTGGTTCTTTCTCCTACATCCTACACTTCTAAATTTTGCAGTTGTCATCCTAATGAAGTATGGGTGAAAGGTTTCTTTTTTATGGTGCCACGTGAAGAGCATGGACATTCTATTTCTCCTTTTGATGATATAATTATTACAGAACCATATTATTTACATTTGTAGAAGAATCCTTGTTTACATTATGATTATACACATCTACATGGGTGCACCTATGATGTTCACTTGAGTCACTTGGAGACTCATGATTTTCCTTGCTCCTTGCCTAGTGTATTTGATGTTGGAGGAAATTCATCACACACTTGGGTGAAGAGATATGTGATTGAAGAACATTCTTATTGGAAGAAAAATCCTCTATTATTTCATGATGATATACATATTCATGGGTGTATTGATGAGACTTCTTTGATCCACTTGAAGTCTTCATGTTTTCGGTTTAGATTTTGGTAGAGGTTCTTGATTCACTCCTTGGATGAAAGAACACATGGCTGTTTATATTCATGCACATTATATATCTTTGGAGTAGAATAGTGGGACATGGGATCCTCACCTATTTCATTGGAGCATATTTGATTGGTCACTTGAAGCTTGTATGCACTTGGCAAATGGTAGTCTACTCATTGGTAGGTATAAGCACTTTCATGATTTATTGGTGAGGCACCTCCTTGATGTACATTGTTATTATGTTGTTATATACTTCGATGATATATATTATGGACTCATTATGTTTGGAAGAATTCATACAAGAAAATGGGATCCAAGAATTCTATTTCCAAATGGTATGGGTTGGAGAGCACTCTTAATTGTTGGAGTGCAATGCAAGCAATGGGACCCTGGGATAGTTTTTACTCCCATTGATTTCAAATTATTTGGGAGACAAGAAGAATGGGATATGGATTCCCCATTTAATAAGGTTATTTTAATCAAAGTAGCGCAGTAGAAATAATGGTGGTTCCTCTCTGAAATATTCATGAAATCTCAAATACTCAAGGTGGGCAGCTCAGTGGCAACTTCAAAGAATCATACAAAAAGCGGGTTCTTCAACAACCATGTTTGAAATTGATTGAGGACAAGTAATATTGGGAAGGGAGGATTTGTAATGTTCCAAACTTGGAATTGGGTGACAATGGCCAAATCACATTTTCCATATTCATGAAAGTTTTCAAATGGATGATAAAATTCAAATAATTGCTAAGGCGGAAAATCACTAGTTTTTTAGGTTGGGGGTGGAAGCTTTGAGATTTGGAATAAGGGGGATAATAAATGATGTTTAGACATTATAATGGGATAAATATTTAATAATTTATCTTATTAAATAAATAAAATAGAAAATGGAAGTGGAAATAGAGCATGAAGACACCTGGAGACTATGGGACCCACACTAGCTAGAATTTCTATGTTAAATGGTATCTTTCTCTTGAAAATTTGAATATATGGGAAGTCTAATGTTTTTGTATGGATTATAATGTTAATATAATTGTCCATATAATTCATAGGTATAATTTGGGATGAATTGTAACTTACATGGGAGAGGAAGAGTCAAATGGGAGTTTCATGGACACTTGGCTAGATTCCCCTTACATTTATGACAGCTATGACATCAATGATGGAGATTCTATGAAATTCATGACCCAAGTCAGATCTGAAGGCTGAAATAATGACATAATGACATGTCAGTCCTGAATAGAGCATCTTGGAGGTCGAAATTGGGATTTGGAGAAGGCCAAGAGGCTCCTACTCAAATTTGGGAGAAGAGGGAAGGTGAAGAGAGAGGCCACATGGCATAGCATGAGCAGCCACACCAATTCGACTTGGATTTGGTTTATGGATGGATTTGGAACCTTAGAATACCAATATTTTTTATAAAATACAAGGATCATCCATGATAAGAATCTTTTTCTCATTTGTGAATTGTGAGAGCTAGTGGATGACTAGTTTTCTTGCTTAAGCCAATTTCGAGGGTGAAAGATTCCCATCCTAGTTGGTGTTTGGAAAGGCCACTCAGGTATTTCATGGATATTTAATGGAGTCTTATTTTCAGGTGTAATCTACAGGAAATAATTTTTATTCCTCTATTGCAGCACTCTCTCTCAACTATTTCCAGTTTTCACACCATATTCATGCCAATGGAGGGATTTCACTTTGGGTGAGCTATTGATCTCTTTGGGGAAGATTATAATGCTCATTATATTATTTTATGATGTATATTATCTGTATTTCATGTTTAGAATACTCTCAGGTATAAATACCCAAAATAATTCATGTAAAAATGTTGAACAATGAAGAAATGGTGTCATTTCCCCACTATCTTGTTGTGAACCATTGTAATGCTGATGATTTTGAATTGGGAGAGAATTTAATTGTCAATTTATTATTGGAATAAGTTAAATATTCTATTTTATTCATTATCATAAATTTTCAAGTCGAAATTCCCAATATTTGTATGTCAAAATGACTTTTAATGAGCAAACAATGACCATTTCCACTCCATTTTGATATATGCCATGGTAATGCTTATTATTTCGAATGGAGGAATGTATCTCTGATAAATGTATGATGGAGGGACTATAATTAATGTGTATTTCGAGTATCATGTTCATTAATTAAGCATTGGAGGCCATTTTACTCATTTTTATTGCATTGGGAGAAGATTTGGTGCATTTTCCCCAAGGGTCGAAATTGTGACTTGGGGGTTGTTTTGGAAAGAGTCATAACAGATTGTATAAATTGAACCATGATACATATGAGAATTTTAAAATTTCCCTTACACATACCTATCCTTTTTTCAGAAATTAAAGTGACTTTGGGATCATTTGTGAAGCCATTTTCGGCAATTACCTAGGGGGAATTGGAGCCCCAATTTGCTAGTAAAGACTCCTACTTTGAACCGAACATTAAACAAGTTTGCAGAAGTAATTGGGAGGTCACAAAACATAAATGAGAATTATATTTAAGTTATATTATCATTGATGTACCTTCATAGAAAATTTGGAAGCATTTGGGTCAATTTGGAGGTCTAGACATCAAAACTAGTCAAGAGCCAAAATTGTGAAAAAAAATTGAAAAATTGGGCATTTTAATAAAAATTCCAAAAAAGGGACATTAAAAGTATTATTGAGGGTCAAAAAATTTAGACATTTTATTGAAGGAAATAGTACTCTATTTTGATTAATGAAGAGAGCATCCCGGTATGATTTTATCTTTTTCATTAATCCTATTGATTATATACATGTAACAAAGGTAAAAGCTAAAAGCTAAATTTGATCCCAATTACATGAAAATGATCTCTCATCTAATTGTCATGATAGGAAAACCTAGATTGATTATCTGGCATTGATAACAATCACTAGTCCATCTTAAATGATACAATCATTATTGCATGGTTTTACTCTATATGCCCATAATCCCTGTGCAATATATACATATGATAAATGTCTAAGTTTTTCATTTTGATGATTGTTCCTAATGAATTGTTGAATTTTATGTTGTGGTAAATCCATTGCATTACAACATTGGCGTAAGTAGTAGTGAACACTCTATTGGCAAGAGATTTGATTTCATACAAACAAATTTACTCAACAAATTGTCACTTAAATTCATATACAAAATTATAATGAGCCATTTCTCAGCCATTGCATTACAACCTTGTTGTAATTAGTAGTGAGTAGTCTGTTGACAAGAGATTTAATTTCACACAAACAAATTTACTCAACAAATTGTCACCCAAATTCATATACAAAATTATAATGAGCCATTTCTCAAACCGTTGTACCAAGCTTAGATTCCTTTATTTGGTATCCATCTACTGCATATACATTCATATTTCCAAACTCTATGGTTCCATTAACATGTTGTATGAGGTATTTTATTTATTATTGGACTATTAAAGCAACAAGTTTGGTTATTAGTACTATTATTCACCATGTATGGATTATCATGTTTCACACTAATCATATTTTCGTAGGAGTTTTCCTTTCTACTTTATTTGAGTGGAAAAGGGTTAATATGTGTAGAAATTCTAAATCCTTGATGGCATCAGGAATTTCATAAACAGGATAAGGATCTAGGCACACAATTAACCTCACATAGAATTGTAGAGAATTATCATAAGGAGAGAAGAAGAAGAATTAATGAACACACATTAATGAATGATCAATAAATGATAATTGATATTATTACATAGGTAATACATCCTTATAAAGGAAAAAAGAGTTGCATGAAGACAACTCAAGCTAGCTCATAAAGCAGGCTTACTAATTATGATAAGCCCCATAGTTGACTAAAGCACTTTCCCAATCTACCAAGCACCTCACGAATTAGCAATAGCATGTGTGAGTAATGATGAGTGAAGGAAACACTTGCTAATCCTAGAATATGGAGAGAAAATAATGGAGGATGGGTTGGCAACAAAAGCCACCAGTTTCCTAGTTGACTAGCTTTACCTTATCCATAGAAAAGCAAGATAACACAGAAAAAGCAGAATCTGCTGTAAAGCACATTTACCAATTCTAGATGGCCATAAAGTGGTCAATATCAACCCAAAATCAGAAATAAATCATTCCTAGGATATAGATGGCAAGTGTTGACTCTAAGGTGCAAGTGGATGCTAACTATCTAAGCTAGTGGGTAGGAAATTAATCAAATAATGATTAATTATTTTATGAGTGGATTTATTATATTCCAACACCCCCTTTAAGCTTGAATTTATGATGATATTCCTAAAATAATAAAAAATATATATGCATATAGGGCCCAACAATAAAGCTATGGTCACCCTTTTACAATTTATCTTGTCCAAAGAAATGAGGAAAGAGGCAAAACCTCAAGGGGAAAATCCTCCCTCAAGAAAGGACATGAAAAGCAATACCAAAAATGTTGAACTGCTAGTGTTGCTTCTGCTCTAAACTAAATGCTAATGTTTGGAGGAATCTTATTCTTGGGAAGAAGATAAATCTTCTCACCTGGATAAAGGATAGTTTTAGGACAATCTAGAACAACTGAGATCCAAAGATGTGAAGGCAATACTGAAGGATCTTGAGACTTGTAATTAGCTCCAAGATGATGAGATGACTTGAACTTCGAACCAGTAGAGATGAACTGAGCTCCATATAGGTGAAATAACTGTCCAAGCAAATGTATAATGTCTCCATCTTCATTTACACAGAGAGGATGTGTGGAAGTGATCTTGTAGGAACATAGAGAAAGCATAGGATCAAAGAGTGCAAATGAGTGGGCTCCATGGGTTGATCTAGCTTCCAAAGACTCCAAGAGATCACAAATAAGAACAACAATAGACTCATGGGAATATACTGGTAAATAATCCTCTAT
Organism: Pseudotsuga menziesii; assembly: GCA_001517045.1. NCBI lineage: Eukaryota > Viridiplantae > Streptophyta > Pinopsida > Pinales > Pinaceae > Pseudotsuga > Pseudotsuga menziesii. The sequence continues at coordinate 6,268 of LPNX010461589.1, forward strand.
GGTAGAAGTATGAGAGGAGGAAAGATAGTGATGTTCAAAGTATTCAAGGAGGCTCTGAGAATGAGTGACAAGAACAAAGAAGGAGCTGCAGAAGCACATGGGATCAAGTATGGTAAGTGGAGAAACACTGGAAGGACTTGATTTGGCTAAGCAAAAATCCTGGAAGTCACTCGGTTGCGCATCATCAAGAAGAGAGGCATGCACAAAGTGTGAGAGGTCTGGCATATGGATCTCAGAATCTATGATAGAATACATAGAGACCATTGAATGTGTGAGTGAATCATCAACAGAAATAACAACTCCATTAGTCACTTATTTTTCATCAACAACATCATAAGAAGATGAATCAAGATCTTCTACTTTAAGAGACACAGAAAAAGATGGCTCTTCAATATTTTCTTCTTGATTGAAAGAGGAAGCATTCAAATCAAGGAGAGTAGTAGAAACAAGAACTATATGAGAAACTTCTTCTTCATGATCAACTTCATCAGAGACTGTAGAGGCTGAGACATCTTGAGAGAAATAAATCATTGAGGAGCTAGAGGCACTCTCCACATAGCTAGAAGGATCCTCATTGTCCTTTCCCAAAAATCTATCCAATGTTGTCCAGAGATGCTTTGGGTAATAAATAGAATCAATAAGGTAGCGCATGCTTGGAGAGATAGCTAGACAAATAGCTTCAATTTCCCTATCCCAGTCATTCAACTAGTCACTTGGCTATTCATAAGACTCTTCACCAACTCCAATAGATATATCATAGAGACCTTGTCTCTTTAGATATGAAATCATATTCAATTTCCACTCTAAATATCTTGTGAATGGAGAAAGAAGAACCGATACTCTTGAATCCATTCGAAGTTGAACCTGCAAAATAAACCTGCAAATATGAGAAAGGAGGATTAATTAATGAACTCTCAAAGATCTGATATCATGTAGAGCTTTGATATCCTTAGCTTTGATACCATGTAGAACTTGAACTTTGAGAACCTTAGCTCTGATACCATGTAGAAATTCTAAAGCCTTGATGGCATAAGGAATTTCATAAACAGGCTAAGGATCTAGGCACACAATTAACCTCACATAGAATTGTAGAGAATTATCATAAGGAGAGAAGAAGAAGAATTAATGAACACACATTAATGAATGATCAATAAATGATAATTGATATTATTATATAGGTAATACATCCTTATAAAAGAAAAAGGAGTTGCATGAAGACAACTCAAGGTAGCTCATAAAGTAGGCTTACTAATTATGATAAACCCCATAGTTGACTAAAGCACTTTCCCAATCTACCAAGCACCTCACGAATTAGCAATATCATGTGTGAGTGATGATGAGTGAAGGAAAGACTTGCTAATCGTAGAATATGGAGAGAAAATAATGGAGGATGGGTTGGCAACAAAAGCTACCAGTTTCCTAGTTGACTAGCTTTACCTTATCCATAGAAAAGTAGGATAAAGCAGAAAAAGAAGAATAAAGCAGAATCTACTGTAAAGCACAGTTACCAATTCTGGATGGCCATAAAGTGGTCAAGATCAACCTAGAATCAGAAATAAATCATTCCTAGGATATAGATGGCAAGTGTTGACTCTAAGGTGCAAGTGGATGCCAACTATCTAACCTAGTGGGTAGGAAATTAATCAAATAATGATTAATTATTTTATGAGTGGGTTTATTATATTCCAACAATATGTTAGATGAAATTTTGCCATAGGATCAATCAGGTGTGAGAAACGATTAGATTATTACAAGTATTCTGCTTATGAATCTAAACACTTAGCTTGAGAGCTTTGATAGCCTGATAGAATGGGAGAATTTACAACTCCAGAAATAGATTCAGGAACAAGTTGAGAAGAAAGTTGAATGGCTACGTTTGAGTTGGCTATGTATTGGTGTTAACATTGGGTATTTACCTGGGTTATTCAGTTGTAATAATTTGTACATTAATAAAAGGGATTCAAGCATGTGATGGTATTCATATCGATTATGGAGTCTATTAACTGAAATGTGTTGCTCCTATTGGAACCATTTGTCATTTGTTGAGATTGTAAGATCTTGTTAATGGAATAAGGTTTTGTGAAGTTGCTAAAAAAAACGGATATCTGCAACTACACCAAGAGTATCAAGGTTCTCTACAACCCAGTATGGGGAGATGTTGTAACGTAATGTTGGTAACATTGACATGGATACTATAAACCACATCACAAAGGAAAAACATGTCATCTTATAAAATTTAAATTTAAAACCAAAATAGATCCATCTTAAACCTAGCTAGGAATATTGAATAGTATACATGGATATCATAATACATATGCTCATATTGACAGACGAAAAGACAGAATATTAAGATATATATATATAAAGCTTTCAAATGCAAGATGGACATAAGCAGAAGGAAACCTTACTTGGATCCATCTAGTGATAAAGAGCACTGGAATGAAAAGTAGAAAACCTTTCCATGTGACTAATGATATGATAAATATCATTTCTATGAGATCAGAGCCCAAAGATAAAACAAGGTTGTAGTCCCAAGATATGTCTACATCTAACAAACTCATATTTGAATATGCCTGCAAAGACATAAAGGCTTTTGGTTAGAATCAAGCAAAAGGTTTCAAGCCCAAAATTTGAAATTGTTTGAACAGAAACATCTAGGGAATATTTTCTTACCCGAATTAGAACTCTTCCCACGGGTGTGCTATCAAAAAATGCCATGGGTCCCCTGAATATTGAATTGATCATTCCAGAGAAAAATGCCTTTGGAGCTTGCAAGATCTACAACATGACAAGTCTATCCCTTACATAGAAAAAAGCTCCACTACATAATGAAATGCTTGCATATACTCCTACCAAAAGACCATTGTCAATATTTGGATTTAGTATTGTTGATGCAAACCAATAGTTGGATGATACTTGGCCAACAACAAAATATCCTTATCATAGTACAATGCAGACGAGGAGTAATTCCCCTCCTGCTACACGAAAGTAATCACAATATGGTTGCAATCTGACATCTCCCTTTTCTTTCTCTTCTTCTGCAATCAATTGCCCTGTGTTAATAGAAAAATATGCTACACTTTCTTCTCTAACTAGTGCACTTTCACTCTGCATCTTAGGAAGTTCTAATGGGATTATGTTAGTTTGTCGAGATCCAAATGAAGCAGGTTAATTCATTGGGTCAGCAGAAGTCAAGGCTTCCATATGTGCATTTACAAGTTGCTCAAATGTTTGTCCTATGACTAATATTTTCTCATAGGCCCCGTATTGCTTGATTTCTCCACCTTCCATGACCTATGAAGATAGATGAAATAGGCCAAAACATTCAAAAATCCAGAAGAAAGAGTAACTTGTAAGAAACCATGACATTTCATAAAGTGAATTTTCTGAGTAAGTGCATAGAAGATGGAATAAGCTCTTACAAGGATTTTATCGGCAGCAAGAAGAAATTCCACTTGATGGGTGACTAATACTACTGTTTTCATTGCCAATGCTTCCATCACTGTATAAGTGATGTGAGTGATAATTATGGGGACAATTTTAAACAAATTTAGTTTGATAAATGAAATATTGTAATAAGTAGTGGGAAGGGTAGGTTTAATGATATTCTCATATTTTGGAAGGAGTTGTGAAGCTCGATGATGTATCTTTTTATTTCATTCTTGAAATAACAATATAACGATTTTTTTCATGGAAAAAAAAAGAAGTCCTAAAAGTGAAATCCATCACAAGCCTAGTACAATTAACCTTATTGCCAACTCACTCATAAGATAATTTATAGTAGTCTTATTGCCTCTTAGATATTAGAAATATAACAGTCTTATTGCATGCATCTCACCATACATTTGCTAATTTTATATATACTTTTCCTTTAGCCTATATGGCGTTGTGCTTCTAGCTATGGATCTAGCTATGAATGCATATGGCATACTGTGACTTCTATAAGGAATGTCACAAACTCTAAGGCAGTTTACCGTCAAAATTGTGTGTGTGTGTGTGTGTGTGTGTGTCTATGTATTTGAAGTAAGATCAAATACTAATTCCCTCGACAGGCATTTCACCTCAAATTTCAACAACTACCCTATTTTTTCACATTCCCATTCAAGTCAGGACTTAATGAATGTGTATTTAATATTACAACTTTGGTCACAAATCAACCTTTGGGGTATATTAAATATGTACACAACAACAATCACAGGTTGACAAATATCACAAAATTTGTAACAAATAAACACTTACATTATATTAAATGTGTATGCAACAGTACTCACAGATTGATTAATATTTACATAATAGGTAACAAATAAACCCTTGAGGTATATATTAAATGTGTATACAATAGTACTCATAGATTGATTGATATTACATAATTGGTCTCAAATAAACCCTTGGGGTATATATTTAGTGTATGTGACAGTACTCACAGACTGATAAGAAGGTTGGGCGCTGGATTTTGAGCGGAGAATAGGAGGTCGGCCTCTTCTTCCCCAATGACGACTTCAACATCCTTGACATATGTGACTGATTCCTAGACACGCTTGGTTCTGCCATAGACCTTCTTCTTCACTTCGGTTACGTGGTGATTGTGGTGCTTGACCAGAGCTCTACCAAGGCCTCCCTTGCTATTTTTCAATATGTTGTCCCCGCTGCTCGATCAAAATGAGTTGTAACTGTGAATATCAGCTTCCAGAATGGAGGCGGGACGGAATGGATTTCTGAAGGGACGGAGGAGGGTCATATGAACAAAAGGTTCAAAGCATCAAGGTAAGAAATATAATAGATACAAGTGCACTAATTAGTTTTCAAATATTGAAAACAAAAGTAAAAAAAAGTTAAAAATAATAGGTTAAATATAGACATTGAGAAAGTGAAATGAAATTTAATAACATAAATATAACTTGTTTCATTCATTATACATATAATTTTTTCATTAATTATATATTTATTAATTGTATATAACAACTTTATATAATTTTTTCTCTCATTAAATATTTATGATATGTATTATAATTAGCATAGATCCATTTTAAAAGGGATCTAGCAATCGTTTAGAATGATCAAATCTCTTGAGATGCAAACTTGTTTTTAAAATATAAATGTTGTGAAAACCTTTTAATGTGATTAATTTGTGTTTATATATATATGTGTGCGTGTGTGTGTGTGTGTGTGTGTGTGTGTGTGTGTGTGTGTGCTGTTGTAAATGTTTTAATTCTAATTTGAGTGGACATGTTCTTATTTTATAATCCATAGATGATTTCAAATGCTTATATGTTATTTATTATATATGCTAGAGTAGATATAACACAATTATATATAGCATGCTTGTCTTGTTTATTGAATATTGAGGAAGCAATTTATCAATTCAAGCTAGAGTTGGAAAGCTCAACGAGGATCTACATCAACTATCCAGAATAAGGTATGAATAGATATCCTTTAGTGTTAGATATTTGGTTTCTCTTGCATATAGGAAAGGATTGATTTCTGGAGTCAAGTTGTCTATTGTGGTACCCCAAGCCATAGGAATTTCTCTCCGTAATAGAATTGGCAACTCCACTGGGGATGTTCCTTGTTTTTCTTTGGGGTTTGGGGGCACAATGTGCTTGATATTCTTGAGTTTCTCTTTGTTCCTCCTTGTTTATGTGTTGCAATTTATAGTATGCTCATCCATTGACAATCCCCTTTGTTGGTTTGACCCTTGGCCTGCTTTTTACCAATGTCTTCTCTGTATACGCAGGTTTTTGGCCAAAATCCACATATACGTGCATATTTTTGGCCAAAAGTCGTGTATATACATTGATTTTTCTTTGAAAGTAGTTTTAGTCATTTATCCTTTTTGTTTTTCCATTAGTGCATTACTCTTTTTTGTCTCGATGTCTTGCTGGGATTTTGTTTTATACATGTTGCAGAGTCTGAGAGTTTTAGATGACTTTTATTGCATTTTTCATTCTTTTATATTGAAAAATACAAAGTAGTTGCACTCTTAGTTGCATCTTAGATATGGATTTGAAGAGGTACTTGCATTGGATTCCTTGGATGAGAGTTGTATTTAAGATTTCATATAGGAAGGATTGCATTGACATCGAAAGAATGATTTTTTATTCATCTCATTTAGTGGCATACCCTTTTTTCCATTTGACAAAGATTGCACTTAGCATTGTTTTTTATGGTGTGCATATTTATTTCATTGCTAAGTCATAATGTCATTAGTTGCATAACCATTTCCCTTTGAGTAATTACAGCCAATTAAAATCAACGCTTAATTAAAATGGATTACACTATTTTCTTTGATAGGGTACACCAACAAGATTAGGCTTTAGGGTCTTGGAATAGTTCATTGTGAGTAAATTCTCCAAGACCACTAAACAACAACAAGTAGGTGTATGTCCAGGTGAGAGTGTGAAATTCCTTGGTATAATTAGTGTTTCTCAGGATCCTCCTCTTACAAGGGAGTTAAGCACGAGGCAGTGTGAGAGGTTATGATTGGGATGACCCCTAGTCATAACTGAGTAGCACTGGAGATATTTCCAGGATTGCATTCATATTTGGGGGCTCTTTCGAGAGTTTTAGGATTTGCTACCCTGCCCATACGGTCAATATCGCTTGAGACTATCCACCTGAGCATTGACTATATTGAGGTGACCTTAGTTTCCTTAACTCGGTTATCGAGGGGATACTTGCAAGGGTTATTCTACAGGTGTCCTGGCTAGGTAGGGGTCGGACAGCACAATCACTATATGAATTGAAGCTGAGGGCCACTATAATTGGTTACATACCTATGCTTGTTATGTATGGGAGTCTCAAGCCTCTCCTAGGAGAGACATACCTGCTTCATTCGGGAGCTCACATATCCTCCCCTTGGTTTGCTTGTATTTTGGCTGTAGATTTTCTTAGGAGTGTGCTCTTTGTGTGGCAGTTGGCCTTTGGTATCGTGGTTACTTGAGTATATTTAAGCTCTCTTAAGTTCGGGTCCTTTTATTTTCGGCATGCCTGGTATCCTATCACCCGTCTTTGGTCCTAGTACGGACCCTAGTGTCAAACTTGGGGGAATCATAGCCCCTTACTGTGTTCATAGATTTGGGGATGGTCATATTCCATCCTCTACTCCATTTGTGGAGGATTTTTATTCCCTTCGCTCGATTTTTACACTAGTGGTCACCCTCACGGGGGTGGTAATGGATGCGTGAACGTTGGGTCTACGCCTTACTTTCCTTTTTATGTCCCATCGTTCACCGCATTATTTCCTTTGGGTGTAGTTGTCATGATCATTCATCCCTATATCCTATAGTTTGGATTCTTTATTGACTATTTTGGGTTGTTTTGGACTAATATGGTTGTCATGTAGGGTCCTATTTTTGTACACTCTCTCCGAGGTTTCGACTCGTTCATTCCTATCACAGGTATTATGTTTGAACTGGCATATAGGTTAGATTTCACATCCACTTGCACTTATGCATTTCCTTATGACCGTTCCATCTTAACCATAGGTACAAACCCATTCCATGGTATCACGAAACCTTCATGCTATTGTTAGAAGTGGCACTATGTGAATGGTAGATATTTCCTATACATGGGTGTCCTAGTTAGCTCCCTTTTGCATTTGGTACCAATGCTGTGAGTCCTCTATTAGGTCCAGGAGTCCCTTTTAGTCCCACCATGTCCTTGAGAAAGAGATTCATACTCCTCTTGAAATTTATGCTGGCCATTTTCCTCGGTACTCCCTTATGTCAAGTTGTAATTGCAATATCATGAGCTTTTCCTGCCTCATTAAGCCTTATGCTAGCTTCCCTAACTTTGAGTATCATCCATATAGCCCAATCTTGTCTCATGTCTAGCCACGTAGAGCCATTTTGTATATCCTTTGCAGCTTGATTCCCTATTTTTACCGAGAGGGGAATTTCTGTCAAGTGTCGCTATCCTACACATGTGTCCTTGCATTGAGCATAGGTATGTTCCGCTGCTTGGAACTAGTTTATTTTATGCTTAACACTTGTCTCCTCCTAATCTGTAACTTTGAAAGCGATTTTATTCTTTTTCAATCTTTTCAAATATTTGAAAAGTTCAAAAAAAAAAAAACCAAAAAGCCGGACAAGAAAAGATGTTATCTTTAGCAGTAGTCGAGTCGTGTCACCTTCGAACAGAGCACTGTATATCACATCCATTAGTTGGGTTAATATTTTGAATTTAGGAGCTGTACTCGTTTATCTAAGTTTATCTCCACCGACTGGTTAAGCTTCTAGTCCCTATGGAGCCTCTGTCGATGCCTCCTGTGTCGCAGAGATGTCCCAGTTTTGCATATCGAGTGTATACTACCTACATTTAGTCACCATTCACCTTTATGATCTTGTTCGAAGGAATTTGAAACCTGAGTTGGCCATTCCTTAGTTATCTTGACTTTGCATGTCAGCCATTCTTGGTACAGTTACTGGTTCATGCACCTTATGATCGAGTCCTTCCACATTATATAGTGTTGTTGAGTACCTTGTGTTGGATGATGGGGGATGCCTTAATTCCCTCCTTCTAGTGGATTTCATCCCATTGACTACAAATCATTTATTCTGGGATAGGAATCTAGACTCATTTTTGAGCGCCTTGAGACTTGCAGTCATCAGTGGCAGGTTCTCTCGCCATCGACGATTTTTTGAGAATACATCAATGTCCCCTGATCGATGGATTCTCTCAAGTGTTTGACCTTCGCACATTTATTCACACTTCTTAGTTTGCACTCTAGTACCTTGATTCCCATTTTCATTATTGGTGGGTGATCTTGCGTCTGTTAATGGTATACATTAATGACTGGTAATTAGACAATGGACTACTATGTTTGACCTCGACACCTCTATTCACATAGTAGGAAATGTACTCATAGCGGTTTGTGTAGAAGACCTTCCAGACTGGTGGCATCTCTTATATGCTACCTCCTTGATCGTGCCAATATTCATGAGATTTTAGCTCTCGTGACTTGATTCTAGTATATATCTTCATTCTTCATGGAGATCATGATCCTTTGTATATTTTCATCATGGAGATTCTGATCTATTTATATTGTACGTGGCAATGACCACATATGTCATATTGTATCATGCCTATTCATGGCCATTGTACTCTTATGTATCTGGGACTGTTATATGTATTTGCAGTTATGTGTAGAGTTGTATCATTGTATAGTGCTGATTGGATGGCTGGTTCTTCCACTGGGTTCTTCATCACTTCACTTCTGGGATGGACTTATAATGTATTTCAGCCATCGTATGACCCCTCTGACCTCACACATTAGGGGGCATTTGTTATAGCTGATTTTACCACACATGGTGAATCACATTTTTATGGCCTTCCCTGTCCCTCTACAGACTCCTTAGACCCCATGCACCATTTTTTTTCCTTTGATGTTTCCAAGATCATGCCTAAAAACATGAAAAAATTTCCATACGCGACTTTTAAACCCTTTATCGTGTATATACGCGGGTTTGACCCCTAAGACCGCGTACATCGAGATGTGTGCAAAAGGCCAAATTCTTTTGGATTTTTCCTTGATGTGGATCTGACTCACTTGTCTCCTGGCCTTCCCTATGCCTTGAGATCGCTCGAATTTGACCTTTCATTACCCCATTGAAGAGCTATATAAGGAACCCTTTGGATATATTGAAGGTATGAGGAATTGAGAGCAATAAAACTATAGTCCGTTGTTACCGGAGATTATACTTGAGTTTGCATCCCTTTGTCCCTTGGAGCACTTTTTTGTTCTTCCCAAGCTTTCCCTTTTCTTGTGATCTTTCTATCGAGAGATGGAGGATTGAAGTGGTGGAGGCCCAAGTGGGGGACTCAGTTTCTCCGATTTATAGACGTGCCGACAGAGATTGTCTCTATTGTAATCTTTGTTTTATATTAATAGAAATATCTTTTCCTGTCTAATAATGTGTATTTGAATGAATATTTGATCCATGGATGATTTCAAATGCTTATATGTTATTGATTATATATGCTAGAGTAGATCTAACACGACTATATATAGTATGCTTGTCTTGTTTATTGAATGTTGAGGAAGCAATTTATCAATTCAAGCTGGAGTTGGAAAGCTCAACGGGGATCTACATCAACCATCCAGAATAAGGTACGAATCGAGATCCTTTAGTGTTAGATATTTGGTTTCTCTTGCATATAGGAAAGGATTGATTTCTGGAGTTAAGCTGTAAATTTTTTAACTCTAATTTGAGCCAACATTTTTTTTTTTTTTTAAAGGACACATGTCAACTCTAGGATGAGCACAGAAGGAGTTACACATCTTCCTCTATTGGGCTATAGAATGCGCATCTTCAGCGGGATGAGCTGACATGTTCTTATTTTATAATATTTTATAATTTTTTTTAAAGGACACTTGTGTAGTCTAGGATGATCATGGAAGGAGGAGTTACACATCTCCAATTTATCTAATTAGTTTTTTTGATATATGCGATTGTAAATGTTTTAAATATAATTTGAGCCGACATGTTATTATTTTATAATATTTTTTTTAAAGGACGCATGTCAAATTTAGGATGAGCTCGGAAGGAGTTACATGTCTCCCCTTACTGGGTTGTAGAATGCACCTATTCGGCATAATTGATAGATCCATCACTTATCAAACCAACAAACGTTTGTTAAACTCTTCATATAAAAACCTGAGCTCAAATTATGATCAATCTTAACTTTTATATCCTTATACAGTTCTTAATTAGCAACAATTATTAATGTGTTCTTCAGTTAACTACTGAACATTAATTATCAATAATACACCTGCATAAGAAACCATAAATGCACAACAAAACAACAAAATTCAACCACACAAAATAGACACAAGGATTTACCCTGGAAACCCCAACTGGGGAAAACCAACAAATGTTTGTCTTCTTCTTCTTGTTGGATTTGATTACAAAAACAATACAATAATCCATCAAATAAACCCTTTGGATATAGACCAAAACACACATGAAAATGATTCAAATCCTCTTTGTAAACTATATAGACAAACCCTAGATCCGTCTTGGATCCAATGGACAAAAGACAAGTGACTCTTCCCTGGAAAAACTTATAATCTGCAACTAAGATCTAGAATGCTCACTATAAGAGGAAAATCGTCTCTTGCAATTATGATCACTCACTCTCATCATATAATCACATGATCAACAATTTCATCGTTACCATCATAACCATCATTTTTGTTTTCATCATCATTGTCATTATCATCATAATCATCATTCATGTCATCATCATGATTGTCTTCATTATCGTCATCATAATTATTATTGGCATTGTCATCAGTTTTTCATAATTACCTTTGGCACAAGAACTATCATCGACCCAAAATATGTGATTAGTGGAAAAGGGTCGTGGAGGACACATATGACCTACAATTAGCTATGATGCTTCTAGGTATTGATATGGTACTGGTTGTAGTAACTATTTCGCAATTGATGTATAAGGAACCTAATTTTCCTTTGGGATGCGCTTAACTGGGTTTGTTTCAATGGTGCAGTAGGGATAAATATGGTCAAGATAAAATTCGTGTAATTACTTTGTTGGATCTCTGAAGATCGAGGTGCATGGCACCAATCTTCCTAATCGAAGGTAGACAATTTACAAAATTTACACTTCATTGTCAAAATTTCAATTCTCCATTACACAATTAAAAATGACCAACATAAATGACTAATTCATATTCTTCTAGCTAGTCATTTTTATGTCATGACTAAATTAGTTGTTTATCTTAGTCATTTTTAACTCTATCACTTATTATCTAGTCATATCTGTTACCTGGTGACTAAATTAGTCGTTAATTTTGCTCATATTTAGTAGTAAATCATTGAAAAACCTGTGGTGACTATAATTTTTAGTCACGTAGTAGCTAATTCCTCATTTTGTACTAGTGTTTGGGTGGTTATGCAACTGAATTTTCTGGTTGTAACTAATTTTTCTTCGACCCAATCTCTTCAAAAAGGTATATATAGAGGCAGGGAGGTCCATCAGAAGGGACTTGAATCTTTGCATTGTTATGTTGGAGGAATTGGGATTCTCATTTCCCCCACCTTTTCCCTAGAAGCTTTCTCCTTGTGTTGCAGAGCTTGGAGGCTAAGTTCCTTAGAGAAAAGAAGCAGCAAAACTAGATCAAGGTTTTGTGAGGTGCCCAACTTGGAGAGAAGGTATATTTGTATTTCTTTTCATCATTAATAAATATGTGATGTCCTTCTTCTTCCCAAATCATTGTTCAATGTGTGATTGAATCTCTGTTTATGATCAGATGTTTATGTTAATAAGATTAAGATTTCATATTACTTTGATTATCATTGTTTTACATGTAGTCATATTGGTTTAAGGAAGGTATAATTTGTTTTGCAGGTCTCTTGGAGCAAGAGAAGCAAGAAGAGGATTAAAGGGCTGCTTGGATCAAAATTCGTTTGTTAAGGTATGAACCATACTAATATATGAAGCTTGTTCATATATACTTGCATAACCATTTTCGTCTCTCTTTCAACCCCATTATGTTGATGGCCTCTTAAACTCTAGACATAGGAAACTTTCCTCTACAACAGTTGCCTAGTTACTTTATAAACCAGAAGAAAAGTAGTTTTAATGGTAATGAGCTTATACCAATCTATAGTTTACTAATAGAATGTTCATAATCAACACATTGCATTTCCCAGTGATTGATTGAGAAAACGGTGTGACCACTAAACTGATATTTTAATCAAACATGTGATGACGAAAGAGTCGACAAGTACAAGTTCAATAGTAGTAAGTCAAAGATTGGAGATGGATTTTGACAAAGGATGGAGACCATATAGTCCTGAAGAGGAGTTTGTTGAGGGAAGAAGGTCAATTAGACATAAGAGGAGAAATGAACCGTTAAGCTTGGAGGATTCAGTGAGGAAGTGTAGAGAGGATAATGAAAGTATAATTCATATCCAAAAGAATATTATGAATGATCTAAAATCATTGAATACCATCCTAATATCTGCTAAAAAGATCCATAAAATAGTTTATGTGAGATCTAGATCATCTTCATTCAGAACTTATCACTTAGAGAGAAAGAAATGGTATGAATCAAGAAATACAAAGAGTAGTCCTAAAATATGTCTTGTGAGATACAAGAAGAGGAGGTCTGCTCCAAGATGAACTAGTAGGAGATCTTAGAAGAATCAATCCCTCAACTTTTGATGGAGAAGTAAAGAAAGGAGAAGATGATGAATCATGGTTGTTGGTATTGAGTAATTTCTTCCAGTTGCATCAATACACACCTAATATGGAATCACAAGTATCCATATACCATTTGCAGAGAAAGGAATCTATCTAGTGGGATTAACTAGTTAAGATAAAAGGCATCGATGAAGAAAGAATATCTTGGAAGAAATTTGAGAAGTAATTCCAGAAGGAATACCTCTCTAAGAATTACTATGAGGAAAATATGGAAGAGTTGTTTGATCTTAAGTTGGGAAGCATGACTATGGATTCCTATGAGAAGAATTTTTTGGAACTTTTGAAGTATGTGGACTTCATCAAAGATGAGTCAAAGGTTCCTAAATGGTCTTCATAAATCTTATAGAAATAAAATCTAGTATGATAGACCAAGGTACCTTGCGGATGCCATATGGAAGTCAAAACACTTATATGAATAGAATAAGATCAAGGCCCATCCCATATCAAAATAATTGGAAGGATATGAAGAAGAACAAATAGGAGCAAGGAAATAAAGGTTTCCAGACTTCAAAATTCAGAAATGGTCATTCTTATCAATAAGGACAACCAAGGGAAGAGCTTTCAGGGAAAACACCCCTTGTGGAATGTTGGATATGAAAGGAAAATAACTTTGTCATTTAGTGCCCGCATAAGAAGAATATCATTCACAACATTCAAGAGGCTTCAACTAGTATAGATGTAGGTGGAAGTGTTCATATGATCTATGAAACCCTGGATGGGAGGAAAGTCGACCATCGATCATAAATGATTTAGATAACACGTAATATTTCTAATAAAACCATAACTATTTTGATTTATTATGGAGGTAGAAATAGTTACATTGCACCTAATCTAGTTAAATGTCATTTGAATAAAATTAGACCTGAAAAAACAAGTCTATTATAGTTAGCTACATGAGCCATGAGGAAAATCAAAAAATTTGTAAAGATGTGTCCCTTAGAAATGAATGTATTGAAAACCTTCTAAGAATTAAACATCATACCCTTTGAGTCAGATGATGTATTGATTAGCATGGATTGGTAGGATGCACACCATGCCATATTGGATTATCATAATAAAACCTATACTTGTTTAGATGAAAGAAGCTAAGTTATAGTTGGAGGCATACTATGACCCTATCCCTAAGGCAAGTCTCAACTCTACAATTGAAGAAATGTCTCAAAAATGGGTGTTATTTATATGCAATCATGTGGGAAGGTCAAACAAAGGAAAATATCTAGAACTAAATGATTATCCAACACTACAAGAGTTTGCAAATATATTTCAAGAACCACCAGGAATTCCTCCTAACAGGGACATTTATTTTTCTATCGACTTGGTTCCAAGAATAGTACCTTCATCTAAAGAACCTTATAGATTGAGTACTCCATATTTAAAGGAATTAAAGATGCAGTTAGAGGAGCTACTAAATAAAGGTTACATAAGACCTAGTGTTTCACCTTTGGGATCCCTTATGTTATTTGTGAAGAATAAGGATGGAAATCTAAGACTTTGCATAGATTATATGAAGTTGAACAAAGAAATGATAAAAAACAAGTACCCCTTAGCAATAATTGATGACTTGTTTAAATAGTTGAGAGTGTCCAAGGTGTTTTCAAATATAGATTTGAGGTCAATATACCACCAAATTCGAATTAATAATGAAGATATCAATAAGAGAACATTCATAATAAGGTATGGACATTATGATTTCACAGTGGTACCTTTTGTTTTAACAAATGCACCAGTAGCATTCATGTGTTTAATGAATGGAGTCTTCATAAAACACTTAGATAAATATGTGAGTGTATTTCTCGGATGACATCCTTGTCTATTCCAATACAAAAGAAGAACATGAAGAACATATAAGGTTTGTAATGTAAGTGCTTAGATAACATCAGTTATGTTCCAAAATAAGTAAGTGTTCTTTCTATTAAGGAAGAATCCACTACTTAGGGCATATCATTTATGAATAAGGTGTTTCAGTAGCTCCTAAAAATATAAGAGCCATTATGGAATGTCCAACACCTAAGAATGTATCAGATCTAAGATATTTAATGGGATTAGTTAGTTACTACAGAATTTTGATTGAAGGATTCTCGAAGTTAGCTCATCTATCACATGTTTGCAGAAGAAGGGTGTAAAGTTCAACTAGACTCCCAAGTGTGAAGATAGTTTTCAAAGGATTAAGGAAATTCTTACTAGTGCACATGTTCTAAATATTGCAGACCCTAAAGGAACTTTGTTGTGTGCATGGATGCATGTAAACAAGGCATTGGTGAAGTATTGATGCAGGATGGACATGTGATCAATTATGAATCTATAAATTTGAAGGAAGATGAGAAGAACTATGCCACCCATGACTTAGAGCTTGGATCTATCACTCTTGATTTGAATATATGGAGACATTATCTAATGTGTAAAAAAATTGAGTTGAGAATTGATCATGATGGGTTAAAATAGTTGTTTGAGAATCCTAATTTGAATGCAAGATAGAGGAGGTGGATAGAGTTATTAATTGAATATGACTTTGACATCAAGCATTTCAAAGGTAAGGAAAATAAAGTAGTTGATGCACTTAGTAGGAAGATATATGTTATGCATGTAGTATCTATCAGCACTAGCACATAATATTTAAAGGATAAGATCATTGAAGCCAATGTTACAAATGAACTTTATCAGCAGGTAAAAGAAGGATTACAACAAGTGAAAAATCCACTAAAATTTGATGAGTATAAGTTTGAAGAAAATAGGATCCTCATGCATAGGGATAGATTTTATGTGCCTAATGTTGGAGGTATAAGGAAGATGGTTCTAAAGGAAATGCATGATGTTCCTTATGCCAGACATTCATGTTATCAGAAAATAGTAGCAGAAGCAAGGAAACAATACTATTAGCCAAGGATGAAGAATGATGTTGCAGAATATATAGCTATGTGCTTGGAATGTCAAAAATTTAAAGTTGAACATCAACATCCAATAGGATTGTTGCATCCCTTTCCAATACCATGATGGAAATGGGATGTAGTGACGATCAATTTCATCACCAAGTTACCTAAGATGAGATTGTAAAATGATGATATCATGGTTGTGCTAGATAATATGACTAAGGAAAAACACTTCATTCCAGTAAAGAAAACTCACAAAGCAACTAACATTGTAGATATTTACATGAAAGAAATAGCCATATCCCATGGTATTCTGAAGGATATAGTATCGAGCAGAGATTTGAAATTTACTTCTAATTTTTCACTAGTACAAAATGAGGAATTAGTGACTACGTGACTAAAAACTCTAGTCACCACAGGTTTTTCAAGTGATTTACTACTAAATATGAGCAATTTTGATTGACCCAACTATAAACGACTAAATTTAATGACTAATTTAGTCAAGAGTTAACAAATATGACTAGATAATAAGTGACAGACTTAAAAATGAGTAATGTAAACGACCAATTTAGTCACAGCATAAAAAATAACTAGATAGAAGAATATGAATTAGTCATTTATGCTAGTCATTTTTAATTGGGTTATGGAAAATTGCAATTGTGACAATGAAGTGTTACAATTTAGTAAATTTTGTAAATTGTCTACCTTCTATCTCCGACCATGTGTATGTTAACAATTATGAATCCAAAATGGAATTTGAGGGGTGATGAATATATAGTGTTTTTCCCAAGTGTCCGGGATAATGTTAAGGTTTTGTGGATTATTGCAGAAAATGTGCTTTAGGCATTCATATTGTTTGTCAAATATAATATTGGGATCACAGATCCTAGATGATATATATGTTGGAAAACCCTTTTTCTGTAATGGTTCCATGCACCTTCATCTTCAAATATCCAACAAAGCAATTACACAAAATTGCTCTTGACCATCTTTATCCCTGCTACACCATTGAAGCAAACCATTGAGCACCAAAGGAAAATTAGGTTCCTACAATTACGAATTAGGTAGAACCAGTACCATATCAATACCTAGAAGCATCATAGCTAGTTTTTGATCCTTCAATGTGAGAGTCCCAAGTCCCATATTAAGGTGCTTTTCTAACTTCAATATAGCTATCATGATCTGTGACCATCGAACTAGCTGCACCAGTCGATGTAGATTCACCAAGATTAGTTCCTTTAAACGTCGTAACAGTTGATCCATTAATTGAACCAGTGGAAACACCAAGAGAAATATTTTAACTAATCGAAGACTCAATTATAAACTAGAGTGCTGACCTAGAACCAGTTAGCTCAGATCCATATGTATTAAAATTAGAGGCCCCATCTTGAAGTTTTAGGTAAATATTTCGATTCCTCGTCATACAGGCCTGGCATCACAAAATATGATATGTATAATGCAATGATGTTTTCTTCTTATCGCTATCAAGGTAAACCTCCTTTCTGCATCAGTGTCCAAGTAAATTTTGGATATGACATCACCACCAACCTGATTCACAATGTGCACAACTCTTCTCCAACGTCCTCGGTCCAACTTTATTATATATACTACTATAACAAAAATAACATTAAAACAAATATTATATAATAATAAATAAAATATTATATTTATATAAAACACAAATTAATTATATTTTATATTAATCCTATTTTATAAAACTAAAAAAGTTTTATAATAATTATTAAACTAAATAAAAAATAAAAAAAATGAACAATATATATATATATATATATAATAAAAGTAAAAAAAATATATCAAAACATAATTTCTAAAACAAAAAACTATATCCAAATGCAACTCTCTACCCACAAGCTCTCAACGCACCTCTGTTTGACGGCATTCATGGCTGATTTGCCTGAACCCATGGAATATTTCATCCTCCAATTCCAAGCATGAGTACTCAAATAGCCAATTGGCGCCAAATAACCTATCCAAGCATACCATTGGTTCCAAATATTTTTCATTGGCTGGAGGCAAGGAGGGTTTGGTGGGTTATGAGGTGCAAAATGTTTTGTGTTGGATGGAGGAGAGGAGGGTTTGGTGGGTTATGAGAGGAAGCATAAGAAGAAGTATAATCAACTATGGAGAGATTGCAAAGGATATTTTCACGGGAAGGGGGCATGGGATCTCCCACTACATATGGACATATGCTTGATTCATCCGAGCAGGTCTACATTTCTTCGCTTGGTATTCTCAAAATGCTCAAACACGATACCTATTTCTTGAATTTCCTCTCAATATATACATTCGTTCTCTCCTGGAAGATGTTTACAAGATATGGAAATGTACCTTTTGTTGACATTATTGCTCCCTAGAAAACTATTCCTAGATGAAAACATATATTACATTTGCATTATTTGAATTTACAGTTGTTTTTGATATTCAAGAATTCTTAAATACATTGATATTTTTTTTACCATTTAGGCTAAAATTCCTTTAAATTTCTAGGGTAAACAGTTAGATGATTCATTTTTCTTTTCCTTGGTTGCAGTCAAAATATGGTTCCAAGTCCTTTTCTATGAAATTCCCATTATAATAGTTATGTGACATAATGGTATGTTGTTGCTATTCTACGAACACATGATGAAATCCAACCATTGATAGTGATATATGGTATTGATCTAGTGTTCAGGGATTGAGGAAATGTTTGTAAATCATGTTATCTGTACGATCCACTGACATATAAAAGAGATATACCAAGAGTCCAAAACTAGTAAATCCTAAGAATAATAGTACACGTCTTCCTTATAGAAATCACACATCCCAACATATCATCCAACCTTTGGATAATAGTGGTCTCCTGGCCACCTATAGATCTGAGTTGTAATCTGGTCATGCTTTAGTAGGTTCAATCAGTTGCTGTCATTTTCAATTTTTGATGGATAGTTCCCATATTTCACTTGTAGTTCCAACATAGGGCCACCTAAATTTTCTCTTATAGGAGAAGCTTTTAGAATGATCACAAGGATTCGATAGTGGTATAATATGTATGCTAGTTATTGGTGCAAGGCCAAAAGGAATAATTCAACCGAGTGCCATTTGCTGGAAAAATGATGAGAAATAATGATACTTTGAGGGAAGCCTTTTTTAGTTAGTAAGAATTTAAGCTGCAATATCTCATAGGTGTGTAAGACTTGTAACTGGAAAACTAGTAGAAAATGAGAAATTAGCTACTACGTGACTAAAAATTCTAGCCACCATAGGTTATTCAAGTGATTTACTACTAAATATGAGCAATTTTGATTGACCCAACTCTAAACGACTAAAATTAACGACTAATTTAGTCACCAATTAACAAATATGACTAGATAATAAGCGACAAAGTTAAATATGACTAATTTAGTCACAACATAAAAAATGACTAGCTAGAAGAATATGAAATAGTCATTTATGTTAGTCATTTTTAATTGTGTCATGGAAAATTGCAATTGTAACACTGAAGTGTAAAATTTGTAAATTGTCTAACTTCTATTAATAATATTGGTGCAATGTACCTCGATCTTCAGATATCTAGCATCGCAATTGCGTGAATTTTCTCTTGACCATCTTTATCCCTGATGCACCATTGAAGCAAACCATTAAGCGCATGCCAAAGGAAAATTAGGTTCCTACAATTACGAATTAGGTATAGCTAGAACCAATACCATATCAATGCTTGGAAGCATCATAACTAGTTGTTGATCCTTCAATGTAAGAGTCTCAAGTCCCATACTGAGGTGCTTTTCTAAAATCACTATAACTATCATGATCTGTGATCGTTGAACTAGCTGCACCAGTTGACGTAGCTTCACCAAGCTCAGTTCCTTTAAACGTCGTAACAGTTCATCCAATAATAATTGAATCGGTGGAAGCACCAAGAACAATATTTTAACCAATCAAAGACTCAATTATAATTAAACTAGGGTGTTGACCCAAAACTAGTCTCATATCCATATGCAGTAAAGGTAGAGACCCAAACCCATCTCATAGTTTTAGGTAAATATTTTGATTCCTCGACCTCTTACAGGCGTGACCTCGCAAAATATGATATGTGTCATGCAATGATGACCCCTCCTTATCACTATCAATTTAAAGCTCATTTATGCATTACCGACGAGGTAAATTTTGCATCTAATGTCACCACCCACCCGATTCACGATGTGCACAACTCTTCTCGACCAACAACCTCGATCCAAGTTTATTATATATACTACTATAACAAAAAATACCATTAAAACAAATATTATATAATAATAATAATAAATTAAATTTATTTAAAACACAAATTATTATATTTATATAAAACACAAATTAATTAAATTTTATATTAATCCTAATAAGAATTATTAAAAAAATTATAAAACTTTTTTATTTGAGAGTTGGGGTGGACTAAGGCCTGTGCTTTTTCATCTACGGATGAGGATGAGACAAGTGTACTGTTGAGATTGATTCTATGGAAGTGGTTCAAAATTTGAAATAAACAATTATAAAAAAAAATATAAAAAATAAGTGGTAGTTAGGTTCTGATTGATAACTCTAGCCATACAAGAATAATAGGAAAATTGTAAAAATAACATGTAATTAAGCATAAATAACTAAAAAAATACAAAAAATAAAATAAAAATTCTAACCTATCTTCAATTGTATAACTATCTCTTAACCTTAACCATGTCCCATGCCTTATCCCCATCCAACCACAAACTATGTACTAGCCTTGTCAATTTAGAATTATACACACATACAAGACAATAAAGTCTAACATTGGCGATCCACTAGAAGTGTTGGCAATTGCAACATTTGAAACACAATCAAATGGCCCGATGGTCCTGCACAATCAACGAAACTAACATAAACCCGGTTATTTCTGTGAAGCTTAACCCCAACAGACAAGCCAAACGTTCGAACAATTGGCCCCATTGCACTAACAAATTTTGTTGGCACGCTCTCAATGGGAATCAAACAGCTGACCAGGATGAGTTCAAGACCTTGGAGATCCAGACACAATGGCTGCCACTTCTTTGTGATGGGGTGCTTTCACGTCTATATCAGAAGCCTTTTCATTTGACCAAGGGGGCATTGGTTGTAGGAGATGGGGATTTGGGGGCTTTTGCCGGCACTGAAATTTGTGATGAAACCCATTCACGTGAAGGAGTTGGCGGAAGACAATTTGGCTGTAGACACTTATTCGTAGCTTCATAAGGGTGCTTTATCCTACAGCAAGGAGCTCTGCCATGGCCTCCCGACTTGAAGGTCTGTAAATACTCACTGTGCAATGCTTTCTATTTCATCTCTATCAACAGAATTTATATGAGATTTCATGGCATCTCTCTCTCTATATTTCGGTGAGAACCGATAGTTCCTGGTGAGAAGCATAT
>LPNX010461589.1:27976-107561 GCA_001517045.1 Pseudotsuga menziesii
TGTTGCTTTCACTACACTGCCAAGAGGGTTGAGTTTGACAGATTTTATGTACCTTTTTTCTCTTTTCCTGTACAACTTAATTAGAACGGTGAAAGGCACTAATACAAACTAAAGGGAGACAGTTACTACATTTTCAATTTGATTTGAATTGGGATTGGCATAACATAAAAGGTAGCATGTTGGATTCTTAACCGCAATGTAAACCATCTTTAGCTCTGGAGAATTTAAAAAGGCATTGTTTCCAATCTATTCCATGTGGGCCAAGTTAACCTAATTCACTTTCATTGGATGATTTAACTCACTCTTATGTATTAATCTTGTATACACATTTATACAACCATACTCTATGTAAGTTTGCTTGTATTATTTGATATTTTGGGTAAATAAAATAAGTATTGTATTGTGCTCTCGGCAGTGGTACAGGGGAAATTGGGTGGGTGTTTATCATAACTATTCTAGGTTCAATTATCAGTGCATTTTTTAATGGATTGTTTTTGAAAGTCTTTGAAACACGTTTGAGGAGTTTGAGCCCAGGGATCAATTTTCAGTGCATTTCATAATGGTTCTACAAGAAAAAAGTCCTTGAAAATAGTCCAAGGAGTTTTGATTGATGCTACTTCGGCATAAGTCCCATTTTTGGTGCATTTCATATTGGTTCTATTATAAAAAAGTCCAAGGAGTTTTGATTGATCCTACTCTAGCATAAATCCCATTTTCAGTGCATTTCATAATGTTTCTATTAGAAAAAAGTTCCTGAAACAAGTCCAAGGACTTTTGATCGATCCTACTCTGGCATAAGTCCCATTTTCAGTGCATTTCATAATTGTTCTTCTAGAAAAAAAGTACTTGAAACAAGTCCAAGGAGTTTTGATTGATCCTACTCCGGCATAAGTCCCATTTTCAGTGCATTTCATAATGGTTCTATTAGAAAAAGGTCCCTCAAACAAGTCCAAACAGTTTTTTATCAATCCTACTCTATTTCCAAGGAGTTTTGATCGATCATATTCTGGCCGGTGTGTAGTCTAGGAATTTTGATTGATCCTACTCTAGCTTCTGTGTAGTTTAGGATTTTTTATCTATCCCAATATGGCCACGGTGTAGTTTATATGATTTTTGAGTAGAGGGCTCATTTTTCAGTGCATTTCGCAATGGTTTTGTTAGAAAAAGTCCAATTTTCAATGCATTTCATAATGCTTCTATTAGAAAGTCCATATTAGAAGGGTGATTCATACCAGGAACTTGGACATACAGGTGAAATCCCTTTTTTGCATCAAAATTCAAGTCCAAACTAGAAACAAAACAAACCATACCAACAGAACCCCCTATAGAGATTCTGTGCAACCTTAGAGTAATAAAACCATTCCACTGCCAAATCCCAAGATGCCCTTTTGAATCCCATGCAACATGGAAACAAGAGTAGTTTTGAACAATGTTTTCCCCCAAACAAATAGACCAATCAAGCTTACCATTATTTATGGCTTTGTTGTCTCCAAGAGAATGCACCACTAGAACACAAACAAGCAATCCTTCCCAATCTTAGATCTTTTCACCTTTGGAGCTACCTTCTACTAGCATATTCCTTGAAATAGGAAATATCCCACCTTTGTAAGAAAGATCGAGTATAAGGTCCATAAACAGTGGCATGCTATAGTCTAAACACCGAGGAAAAAGGTAACAAAACACATGGGGAGAGTTAAGTCTCCCTTGCATAGACTAAGAGGGTCGATAAGACTTGCATGGTAGTCATAATTTTCGTTATGACAAGTGTTTCATGTTATTCATATAGCTTGATTGTAGATGTTAATGTGTTTTAGTTCCTTAACCAAGATTACCATAATCAAATTAGGGGAGCCAATACCTCTCAGAGGTTCCCCATTTTCGACTAGGACCCTCTTGTCCAAATAAATGACTTCATTTTCCTTACCATATGCTAATCCATTACTTATTCAAACATGAACAAATTGACATTGTCCAATGCATCCAAGTTACCAAATATTCTTTGAAAGGTTCTAAAGTGCATAGTTCCCTCCCTAGGCTTCCTTTTCCTTGATTGACGATGAATAAAGAATCACTTAGAATCGTGATATTCTTCACAATGTTTAATTGGAATAGGGTTGTTCCTAAGAATGACGCATATATTTCAACTTGATTATTTGTTTTTGTTGTTAATTTCCATGAGAAGCCGACTTCTATTCTTTGTTCGGAGCTTAAGAGAAGCCCTCCTATTGCTACCACTCTTGGATTACACTTGGAGACACCATCAAAACAAATTTATGACACTTGTGGGAATTGAGCCATTCTCTGAAATTTTGGTTCCACAGGAAATCCTGCTACTAGAACCTGGAGATGACTCCCTGGCCCTTCCCATGTTGACCTAGGATGGGATTTCATTGCAATGAACTTCGATTCTACCTCGAGGTGTTGCACTATCCTGCTGGGTGAAAATAATGTTGATTAGTTTCGACATCGAAGTGGGAATTCAATGGTGCTGAGAATTTATTATTCAGAATCCAATGTTTGGACCAGGGTTCCATGAATGTTCCCCACTTCATTCAACCTCATGGAAAAGGTCTTTGTTCCAAAGGAAACATTTACTGGGTAATTGAATGGAATGCCATCTATTTGATGGTAGCATTCACTATTGCAGAGAGAAGTTGGACAGAAATTACACTGCCAAAGGATTGTACAAAAATAAACTATGACCCAATATCTCTTTATTTAAGTGGATGCCATGGGAGAGTGGTGTTAATACAGAAGGGAGAGAAACCTGGTTGTATGCGCATGTGGAGGTTTAAATGAAGGCGGCCAAGGCACTGCAAAATGGTGTGAAGTCCATGATATAGGCATCCCATAATGAAATACATTTTATTAGGTGGTAGCAAACAGCAGGTGGGAAAAGATGGTTGATGGGGAGGAGAAAATATATTTTTGCAACCCAGAGAAAAAATTGACCAAGAGAGTTTCATTACATGGGCAGCTTTGTAGATTAGAAGGATCCTCTCTACAGTTTCTCTCAACTTCGAATCCAACACTGTTTGGTGGCCTTAGGTATTGAGAAGTTTTTAATTAAATAATTGATCTCTCATCAAGCAAAGGTACCTCCATTTCACACTAATTAACTCATAGGACCGGGGTTTTTCATCAATCCTTCAATGTTGTGAAATTGATCTTTGATGTATGAAAATATTTTAAATGTGTTAAGTAAATGGTAATACTTTCAAGGTGCTTCTTTTTCAAGCAGAAACCAGTGTTGTATTATGCTTCTTTTTCCACGGAATGTGGCAATTCTATTATTTCAAGTCGTGTTGATTTTATTATACTTTCAATAGCAAAGGCCAGGCTGAAAATATCTTCTTCTACTTCATTCTCTAGTGTTCCTCCTCCACTTTCTGGTGTCCCTCCTCCATTGAAAGCCACACTTTCAGGATCCCCTTGGAAAAATGGCCCAACCCTAAATCCAAATCCAACTTTCTGCAACCCTCTTTCCGCTATTTGGAAAATTACAGATTTCCTCTCATCACTGCCTCCTTTTGATTTAGATATGGCCTTCTCGGATGCCTCCTTATCTGCAAAAGAACTCCTAAGAAATTTAATATTGTCCCTATTCTCTTATGTTAAACTTATAACACTATTCTCTAACTCTTTTTTTCCCTCCTATTATTTTGCTCATAATCCCTAAACATTGCCTCTGCCGACTCAACAAGCTCCGACACAGGCCTTGCCCTAGCTAAGGAGGCTTACAGATGCCCATCCATTCCTAGATATTCATGGAGATTATTTGAAAACTCATTTTGGTCTTTGCAAGATGATTTTGGGTCATCTAAAACAGATTATGTTGTTTGCAAATTATGTGAGTTTTGAATCTTTGATCATTAAGCATCTTCATTATTCTCTCAAGTAATTCATGATCTTTAGAAATGCAAATTGCTTGCTCAAAAAATATGTGTTTCTCAAAATCATCAGATAATCTAAGTTCCAAACCATTGACCTTTCCTATAGTTTCTCGGGAAAATTTCATCAAGAATTTAATTTTCTCTCTCAAACTCATCCTTCTGCTTTAAAATTTGATCGAAGTTGTGGGCAAGCTCTTCCTTTTCTTTGAGAGCTTTGTCCCTTTGCTTAATTGCATCAATTTCCATTATATCGATTCATTTCAACATGTAACATCTGCAACATAAATGATCTATTATCCATCCAAATTGGTACATAACAAGGGATTTTTGCATGAAGGTAGAGTTAATTTCTGGCAAGGAAACATATACCTTTGTAAGTTATCGCCATTTATATTATAAACTGATTTTTTTATTTCCATCTACCAGTCAAATGCAGCACAAGTAAAAAAATATAAAACTGCTAGAAGCAAATTAAAGAATCCTTCATCCCAACATTCAGAGCCTCTCCCTGGCTAAGTACATTCCCGTTTTCAAAAATCCAATAGCTTTATTTTCTATAACAATGAAATGTCATCATGAGGCTATTCAATAAATTTCAATAACTTGCTAAGGAATACCTATTCAAATAAGATTTAGCAAATATTCATGAATATTTCCTTGAATCACTCATAAAATTCATCAAGGGTGTTGAGTTTTTTAATTCCCATAGAATTTGGTTTAATCTTTTGATACTAGGTAAAACAATTACAAATGTACCTTTCATGTCAAATAGATCAATCATTTGTTTAATCTTTTGATACTAGGTTTTATCTTTGATATCCAAAATTTGTTTGGGGTCTTCAATATGCTGGTTAGCTTCCGTCTCATATCTATCATTAAGTGTTGATCAGCCATTGAATCCAAAGAACAATGCAGGGACTATCCATTGAGGGCTTGTTGGTTAAAAATGACTATTCAACTACTAAATGTTTAAGATAATTATCTAGATATCTATCTTATGACAATTAATAAGCACCCAATAGAGCACTATTGATTTCCATGGAAAATATACTGAACATGATTAGCTTAGATCTGATAAGATATATCCCAGTCTATATAGTAATTAATGAACCATTGTTGGGTCCTTATTGCTAGTTTTAATCGTGACCTGTGTTTTTCTAGAAGCCTGCAAAATGCTAGCCTGAATTGTGGATCGGTATAATAATTTAACTTATTATTAACTTATTTTTGAGTGAGCAGATTATTAGATGGAGATTAAATTTCAGACATTATTTGAGCTTTTATGTTTAACGATTCTTGATTGGGCTAGTTAACGCATTCATGGAATTGTATAACTTAATGTGCTAGGACTCATTGATCTTGGCAATTTTTTATTGTGTACCCTCATCTATGGAGTGAAGATTGCAAGGGCCTAGATAATTTAATAAGCTAGTCATTTAGGCTTGCATAAATAGAATAATCATTGATTACGATATGGGAGAACCTTAGAAAATAATAGTTGAAACAACAGGCTTTCTGGTAACTAACATTCAAATGAATGGTATAATGGATAGATTACTAACATTTTTCGGAATTTGTGAAATTGGGTTTCTTGACAGCTTCATCCTGTTCTAATGCTCATAAGCTTCATTTTCATTGCGAGTGAAGGTAAGAAGAATATCCTTTTGAAAGTTCTAAACTCAATATGAATACTATTCCTGACGGTGCTCTTCATGTTTTGCATCCATATTATCTTTGTCGTTTTCCATCAAAAAATGGATTCTAACTTGCAGCTTATGGGTTTCAAAATATGGATTTGTTTTGAGAACAACAATCCTTGCTTACAAAGTCCTTCCTGGAGATAGAGAGTACACAAGAAAAGTACATTTTTCTCTGCATTTGCTTGCTTTGGGTTTAGGAATCATTGGAATATACACGGATTTTAGATACCATAATGAGAGTGGAATCGTGAATCTATATAGTTGGCACTCATGGATAGGTCTCCGCACCATTTGCTTATTTGGCATACAGGTACATTCAACCATTGTAACATCAATTTTATTAGCTTTTAGATGGATGAATGACATTTGTATGTAATGCACATTCATCTGTTTAGCTCAAGAGTCTTGCTTATATTGTGATCTTTCCTTCTTAATTTATTTTTTAATGTAGTGGTTTATAAGCAATGCCCCATATTAACAATCAATCTAGGCAAACTTAATGAAGTACCTGATTATAAAGGAAAAAATTGCAGCTTGCAAGGAACTTTGAGTAGGGTAGGTGCAGACTTTAACGAATTAAGTTATTAACTGTTTTCTTAGTGAAATAAAATTAAAAATATTCACACCACAATTTCCTTTCTTGCCTGGATTTCCTCCCCATATGGGAGAGATAGGCCACCCTCCTATGTTCTGCTCTAGATCTGGCCTTGTGATTGTAAAAATTAGGTTGTCTTCTTGGAGATCCTACTCAGTTTCTTAGCATCCTTGGGGCTCTCTATTGTTGGATTGTATGCTTTGGGATGGTTCCTCTGTATGGATTGCACAACAGAAAATATTAGAATATGTAACCATGCTTTGTGATTGAAAGAATATTTGTATGGTGATTCACGATGTCTTGTAACAGCATGTTATTTGTGACAAACTTTAGATGGTATTTTTGAGTAGTTTTATGTCATTCCTCCTTGACAACATCATTTTGGGACAATGTACATGGCTTGCATTGCATTGAAGTCAGGATGGATTCATTGTATTTCTATTACCAATAGACTTCTCTTCTTACACTAGCCAGGGAGCTTGTCTCTCCTGTATTCCATTCATAACCCTATGTGGGTGAGCTCAGCGAAATCTAGCGTACTGACTTCCTTTACTAGTTGGTTGTAAATCCCAAGGATTACTTGCTTCTGTTTTGAACATTTTAGGGAAGATGGGTGATGTTGAGCGTGGAATAACTCAAATTTTTCATCAAACAACTACAATTGTCGAGATATTATATTGGTGTCATATTTTTTTGTGGTATACAGGTACTTGGAATTTTATATTGCTATAGAAATTCGTAGTTAGAATAGTGATGCAGGCCACATTGGACCATTCTATGTATAAGATTTTATTTAGACTTACATAAATCAATATAGACTCTAGAGTGAGTTCTGCATTCTTGAATAACAAAAAATGGCTTCTTGTTTCAGTTTGTGTCTGTCATTCATTCCCTCGTCATTGCTGCCAAACAACTTTAGTAGCTTGATTGTGTTGATGAGGATAAGTTTGTGTCACATGATCCCTAGCACGACACGAGGGCATCATGAAAGAGTTCGATCACATTTATTGTAACAATAATTGCAGCAGCCTCATCTCTTGTTATTAGTGTGCATACCATCATAATTTTATCAACACTTAACAATGATGCAGCAGTCTAGGGAGAAACAAAATATTTTTATTTGTGTTGACCGGTTTCCTGAGGTATAATGTGTTCATAAAATTGTTGGTATTTGGGATTCTTTGGGTTCTTTTTATGCATCCATAAAATCTAATTCACGATACTTTATTTTTACAGGTTGATAAGTGCAGTTGACTAGAAATTAGACTCACTTCTTCCTCCAATTTTTTTGAGAGTTCTTATGGAAAGGGTGACCCCTCTCTCCCTTATTATTCTTGTTATCCATTGATGGTTTAATCATAATGTTGGTTGCTACCAGAAAAGCAGGGAGACTTTCAGGCTTTAAAATTTCTTTTATCCCACATATAACTCGCTTTCTGTGGATGATGTTGTCTTTTTTGATAAAGGGGATATTGAGGAGTGGAACTCTTTTTAAGCAGTCATTTTCTATTTTTGTTCAGCTTTAGGAATGGAGGTGATCTCTAAGAATCCAGGTTCAGAAAAGTTAATTTCCCATTTAGCTCTTCTCTTTCCTTGTAAAGTGGTAGAGCAGAATCCTTGTATGAAATACTTGGGATATGTGCTTAAGCCTAGTAGCTACTCCTTTAAAGATTTGTTATGGCTGGTTAGAAAAGTAGAAAAAGAATTGGAAACTGACCTTTAAATTTCTCTTTGTTGGAGGGAGGATTACCTTAATTAGATCAGTCTCAGTACTAATTCATGTTTATTGGTTCTTGTTGGCCTTAGTGCTCCAGTCCATATTGAGGGTGTTAAGACATAAAATCTATAACTTCTTATGGGTAGGAACTTACAAAGGAGGTAAAATTCATTTGGTAAGTTGGCTTAGACTCTCTCATTCGAAAGCTATGGGGGTGTGACATTAAAAATCCCATTTGGTTTAATAAGTCCCTTTACTTGATGAACTGTTGGAGTATTTTATTTGGTGATGGTATGTGGCATGCACTAATTAGGTTGAATTATTTAAAAAGAGATTATTTTTAATCTCAAAGAGTAGCACTGCACTACAACTGATCTAAAGTATGAGACAACACAAGATTTCCTAGTCCACAAAGATATTGAAGGTCCAATAAGAAAGGGCCATGTATTTAAGATATGTTTTGAATGGTCTCTTCTTTATTATACACAAAATTCTGCATCCCGTCTTTAATCAAGTGATCTTGATTAAATTCTGTAAAACATTTTGCACCATTAACTGTAAGTACATCCCAAATTTCTTTAAATTGTATTTTTTGAAAGAACGTTTTAAATTCAAAGAGAAGCATTAGAACTAGTTGGAAAGGTTGGGAAGCCAAAGCTCACCCAAACCTGGAGGGGAAAACCACTAAACATGAGCACTTTCATTTGACTAAGCTGTAACAACCAACAGGTGCTCTTCCATCAAAATCTTCAAGAACATGCACATAGCCTAACATGCCGCCATCTTCACCAATGGAACACAACATTCTCTCGACGACAACTTTAAAATAATTTATTTGTAATTAAAAACATGTTGTCGAAAATGAGTCTAGTTTATTCTAACATATTATCAAGTGCCAAAAATCCCAGATGCAAAATATTTATTAAAAAAAAGGTTTCAGTAAAAATGGTTGTGTATGTCATGCTTTAAGTTTAAAGTATCTTCTGAACAACTTTTGTGTTTTGTACTACATAGTGCTTATTTGGGTACCTTGCAAATATTTATTCTGAGATAAGTTTGTCACGACAGTTTATGCATTGTCATGAATTTAGGATCCTTGAAGTCCTTTATAGAAACTATACTCATTACTCCTAGGTATTATATGTGAAATTTGCCAATTCAAAAGTAAGGTAAAAGCAATTTTGAACCTTGGCGGTCTATGATGAAGAAGCTCTTGGTCTATTCCTTTTACTTCTTTTTAAAGGTTTATCAGGTTATAAAGGTTTAGTGTAGCTGTGACTGCCTCAAGAGAATTATACTCCTGGGGATTTGGGAGGGGAGGTAGACTAGGCCACCCTAATTTTGATATTTACCAGGTATGGGATGTATATTGTATAATAATTCCACAAAATCACTCACAGAAAATATGAGAGCAGAGGTTCAGGAAGACAATCACATGGAATTTTATATAGAAATGGTTTCTCGAGTGGGAGAGCTACAATAGAAAAGTTTAAATATGCACATCCATCCCAAAGCAGGACAATATTTACTGCCAAAATTTGTCTGTAAGGTCACAAACTCATAAACCATTTAATCATAGGCCATGTCCTTTTAAGTAAATGCCTTATCTGGGATTGAATTACCCTGAAAACTATCACATTTAGCAATATTATAAAATTCCTATATGTGTCATGATTTTTCATCTTCTCCAGCAGCATATAAATATTAATATGATTCAGTCATTTATCCCCTCTTTGTGATTTCCATCTAGAATAACTTCTTACGAATATTTCCATGTCAGATTATACATGAAGTTGGAAGTTATGCTCATTTAATTTTGAAGAAAAGCTTGCAACCACAAATGCATCACTGGATAGCATTGGAATAAACAATGGTGAGATGGTACAATTGAGTACAAGGCCTACATGGGAAGTACTCCCAAAGTATGATACACTTACTACTGTTATTCACAATAGGTGATTGTAAAGTATTAAATCTCAGAAAGTTGAACTTTTGTTCTATTATCCATGGGCACATTCTGTAGCTCCATGTGATCCACTTAAACTCCATAAAATAACCCTCTATTTAGAGAATGGATACGAAGGGGTGTAGAATGAACTCCATAGACAAATCCTTGAGACTCTAGATAGAGAAGGAATTCAAGGGATGAAACATCACCAGTATTCTCAGCTGACCACTCCTATGGATTCACCATTTAGTCATTGTATAAATTCCTCATGCACTCTTGTTTGAATCTAGGGAATCTACTGTATTATCAAATACCATAGGAACTATACCTTGTGAAGGGAATCCTACCATAATAGAGAAAAAAGAGCTATACTTAGAGGATATCCACTGATTCCATACTAAGGAACATATACAACTATTGACTGCATGTTCTGATATGAAGGATTGTCAGGTGGCATGTAAAGGGATGTAGATGCATAATCATGGTGCACCACTTCCATGCTGAAATGTTGGAAGAATCCCCACTACTATGTCAGATTTGGAGCATACACTCTAGATTGATAAATGATTTATGTACTAAGAAACCATCATGATTGGGAATGAATTTGTTTTGGGTCTTGGTCTTGTTGTAACAACTGATTATACTGAGATTGATGGTGTTGCTTTTGGTTTTTATGCTTGAGTACATTACCAAAAGGTGCTAATATTGAAAAAAAATAAACTTCTATAATCATGACCTGAAAATGAGTGCCATGACTAATGCAAGAGAAACAAGTGCACACACAATATGAAAAATACATTGTAAAATACTTCCTTGATGTTGAGTTTGCCTCTATATTTTATATGACATTTCTTGATGTGGCCCTGATTCTAACCCTGAATATCTCAATATTCTTAGTGAAAAGGAAATGCAACAAGTTGGGGTTACAGATGCATGTGGTTGTATGTGGGTTTACTTGACACAACTATGGATCTATGGAAGAATCAAGCATGATCATTATAACCTTTTTTATAGTGATGATAAACATCCTAGACCACTCTTTCCTCCAGCAACATCCTTAGCACCAACTCTTTGGCCTCAGTTTCACTTACATCAGGGCTGTTGGTTTATCCCACAATACTGAGAGGGGGGGTGAATCAGTATTTTCAGTTTTTACTTTAAAATACACAAAATAAATAATCAAGACATAGATTTTATCGTGGAAACCTCAAAAGAGAAAACCATCAACACAAAATCATTAATAAGATGAATTTACAAACTTGTTTATCTACAACAACAGAAAATATGTAGATACACCCTAGATTTTTCCTGCAACTAAAGACTAGGATTCTACAACACCCCTATGTTTTTCTACCTATTTCAATAGACAAGGATTCTATGACACCCTGTTCTCCAACTACGAATGGAAGGAGGCTTCGACTCCCTGTAAACCTGTGGCCTGCCCTAGCACCACCCTACCACCCTAGACTGATGTTCTCAGTCTCTTAGAATAGTTGAAAAAATATCCACTTTGGACTCTATCACACTTACTAACTTAGACACTTAATTCTATACACATTCATTCAATAAATACCCTTTACCTATTTCTTATCAATGCATCTCTCCATAGCTGCGCTCTTTCTTTTTGGATCGTGACTGTTTACTTACAAACACACCTCTTCATCATCTACCCATTCAACCGTCGCATCATTTCATCATTAAGTTTCAGCAAATTTGCCGTTTCGTTCCTCTCATAGCTCAAAATTCATTTTTGCAGCCCTGTTTATCATTTTTTGGTGCTTCCGTAATCTTCTTCTCCATATACAATACAGACCGTTGGTCTTATGTTTGAATCTCTCTGAACCATTGATCTACTCTATAGATTTCCTCTTGAACTCATATTTCCACACCAAGTTTCTGTTTCAACGATTTCCCGCCGTTGATCTTCATCGGGATTCTCCATGAGCATCAATCTTCAGATTGCAGGATGCAGGATGTAACTTTTCCCAAAATCGTATCTTGACTTTCTGCAAGCCTCTTTTCTCACTTCTTTTTTCAAACCATTGATCTGTTTTAGTAGAACTAACTTCATTCATTCGATCTCTCCAAATTGCAGGATGCGGGATGTGGGATGTAACATTTCCTCAAATCGTATCTCGACTTCCCGCAAGCTCCTTTTCACAAGCTAAGTTCCACAAGCTTCCTTCCACACCGTCGATATCTTGCGAAGTATTTATTGATATTTGGTCTTCTGGATTATGGGTTGCAGGTTCATAAAATATTTAAACGTTACTTTCGCAATTCCCTTTTTGCATTTTTATTCTGCACCATTGATCTCTTGCGGAATTTTTCCTGACCTTCAATCTTTTGGATTGTGGGTTGCGGGTTGCGGGTTCATAAAATATTTAAACTTTACTTCCAGAATTTGTTGGTGAAAACTTGCCAACAAAGCCTCATCGACAAGGGTTCTCACTCTGTCGATGCCCAACTAGCGTGATCTCCCTGAGCACCGGCCCAAACAGGTTTTACTCTGCCCAGCAACATCCACAAAGCAGACGAAGTCTCACCCGAGATGTTCAAGGGAGAGCTGTTGGAACCAATTTTTCAGTAGTAAGAAGGGAAGATATGGCATCCGACGGGTAGACAACATAATTATCAGATTACAGAACTAAGATAATGATCGTAACTTATCTTCATAACTACCGAACTACCAGATCGCATCATTCATTTGTCGCAACAGTGTCAGCACAACAGTATCATTCATAAAACAACTTAAACTGTCATTTATCAGAAATGTGACAGCACTGGAATAAATCTAGCATCATCAGTAAATCATAACAAATTCAACACACTTCTCATTGATATCGCAGTAGAGAAAACAGGAAAACTGAATACAATATTTATGCAACAATCATCATGTCATATTAATTATGCACAATAGATCCACAACAAACAACTCTTGTCCACATCAAAAGACCAAATACATCCCAAAAATCTAGATAGATCACAGATAAAACAAAAGACTCATCAAAACCTTAGATAGATCGCACCAGATCTCATACTTCATGCGATTATCTCTAACCTCTAATAGCTCGTGATGATGATTTTTTTTTACAATTTCAAAACTAGCTCTATATATAGGCTTGTGCCTTTACATCAAAGGTCCACTTCTAACTAAATTCTAACCACTACTAACCTGTGTCCACAAAATGTGGTCAATTAATGCATTAAATATAAAAAGAGGTTATTTTTCTTCCCATCGCACTGAGCTAGCCTTGTGCAATGTCATATGAGCTTGCGTAACTCTCGTGATGCTGCGCAAATCTCTTACCAAAACCCCTGCCAACAAATTCCCTTTCCACATTTTTCTTCTACACGATCGATATCTTTTAGCAAAATTAATCTCAGTTGTCCGATCTTGATCTTTTGCGTAACTTTGGATTTTCTGCATAGCTGTCGAAATCAATCCTTAACCGTCGGATCTAGTGTGGGACTAATTTGAGTCGTCCAATCTTGATTGTTGTGGAACTTTGTCCTTCCGCCTTCCTTTTGTGGAATTGATCCTCAGCCGCTGGATCTAGGGTAGGAC
Source organism: Pseudotsuga menziesii (assembly GCA_001517045.1). Taxonomy (NCBI): domain Eukaryota; kingdom Viridiplantae; phylum Streptophyta; class Pinopsida; order Pinales; family Pinaceae; genus Pseudotsuga; species Pseudotsuga menziesii. The sequence continues at coordinate 41,398 of LPNX010461589.1, forward strand.
TAACCTTTGTCATCCAATATCAGTCCTTCGTGGAACTTTATCACTTTGAACGTGTTTAACCTCTGCGTTAGTTCATTCAACAAAAACATTGTGAGCCTTCGATTTACTTGGATGATCGATCTCAATCGTTCAACTTGCTATAGGGTTATTTGTTTCTTATTCAACCTATAACTTGTAAAAGGGTTATTCCTTTGTTAATCTACTGATTTTAGGCTGCCACCATATCTTTAACTTTTGTTAATAGTTTTGACATCAATTATTGTTGATGTATTTGTAACTTTGGAATGTATTCATCTATGTATCTTATGTATTGTAACACAATGTTTATTCTGAGATATATCTATAATATAATTGAGACATATTTTCATGCCCCGATGTTCCAATCAGGAGGATCAATTATGTAAACAAGTCATGTCAAGTCATAGTGGGTAACCCTCTGATTGTCTAAGGGTTAAAGTCCCCGCAGTTCTGGGGCACTAGGGTTATTAGATTCTCCTAGTAGAGGTCAGCCCTGGTAGGGTTTTAGTCATGTCGGGATTAGTATAAATAGAGAACTGGAGTCTCTATTTATCACACAAGTCATCCACACTCAAGTGTATTGCATAGTTGAGGAAGGAGAAGACACTGGGGCTAGACAAGAAGAAGATTACTGCTGTTGGGAGATCACTTATTGTTTTGGGGATTTTACTATTTTGGTGCTGATTCTATACCTGAGGAAGTTGTGGGGTTTTCTCCTTTATGGATTCCCCGAGGAAAAACACTGTGTTCATTGTCTCTTGTGCTTGATTGTTGTACTTGTTATTCTCTCAGTTAAAGATCCTAATAATGGTTGCTTAATGTTGAAAAACTAACATGGTATCAGAGTTAACCTGAGAAGAAGACACTATGCAGCTACGGGGACTAGGGCTTCCTAGTTTGTGGATCTTCTTCCATATATTTTCAGCAAAAGTAAGGTGGAATAACTCTCTTCCCTAGGGCGCATCTTTTTGTCGAAGCAAAATCCAATTCTGAGGTTTTGCAGTTTTGGACCTGTCACTACTGCCGGAAATTAGGGATTTTCACAGAAGAGGAATTTTTCAGTGAGCCCAGGCTTGGATTGATCTCCTCCCCAAAATTGAAGTTAGGGACAAATTTCAAATCATTTGGGTGAACAGAACTCCATAAAAGCAAAACCCTAATTTGCTCCTGAACTAGCTCTGCAGGATTTCAGCTCAAGTTTCAGATCCGACATCTTGAATCTAGTAAGATCTAAAATCTTTTGTATTTCCATTTGAGGTTCTTAGTTAAGATGTCTCATCATACCAAGCTTGATGAAAAGCTTGAGGGAGCTGATAACTTTCGAGCCTGGAAGTATAAGATCTCCCTGGTCCTGGAAGAGAATGAATTAGACTCCTACATCCATGAGGAGGTTTTAGTTCTAGAGGGAGATGAGGCAAAAGCCTTACATAAGAAGAAGATGGTTATGACAAAAAGGATCATTGCTGAATCTATAAAGGATCACCTTATCCCATAGGTGTCCTCTCTCAAGACACCTAAAGCTATGTTTGATGCCCTAACCAAGTTGTTTGAAGGGAAGAACATAAACCAGAAGATGACTCTGAGGAATCAACTGAAGAATGTGAAGATTCAAAATGTAGAGACTATCCAGTCCTACTTCACAAGGGTTTCTCAGATCAAGGAACAATTAGAAGCTGTTGATGAAGAAGTGGAAAATGTAAAAATTGTGATGACTACTTTGAATGGCCTTCCTAGGTCATGGGATTCTTTCATTCAAGGAATATGTGCTAGAAAGAAGTTAGTCAAATTCAGCAGACTATGGGAATAATTTTCTCAAGAAGAAGCACGGATAGCAGCTCGAGAAGAGAAGATGGGAAGTGAAGATCAAGCCCTCACAGTTCACTCCAAGAAGGGAAAAATAAATCCTCATTACTCCAAAGGTAAGAACTCTCATTCTAACAATAGAAAGGACCTATCTAGATTGAGATGTTATACATGTGATGAAAAAGGACACTTTGAAAAAGACTTCCCTAAGAGCAAGAATCACTCTCATAAGAAGAAGGGGGACAAAAGAAGACATCATGCTCATGTTGCAGAGGATGATTAACCATCCAGGAAGAGATCCAGATATGAAAGTGAAGACTCTTCAAGCGAGGATGAATATGTTTTGATTTCTGCTCTCACAGGTAACATTACTCATGGTAGTGATGATTGGCTTATAGACAATGGGGCTTCTAAATACATGACTAGATTCAAGGAATCCTTTGTGAAGCTCTCAAAACATGAATCACCTCACAAGGTGAAGCTAGGACATGACTACCAATATCCAATAAAAGGTAGTGGGGAATCTTCATATAAATTAGACTCTGGTAAGTCTCTAACAATGAAGGAAGTATTGTTTGTACCAGGACTCAAGAAGAACCTCCTCTCCATATCAGAATTAGATGCAAAAGGAATGCAGGTTGCATTCATAGATGGTCAAGTCATTATGTGGCCTAGAGGAAAGACTATCGATGATGCGGTAGTAATTGGAGAACAAAAATGAAGATTGTACAAATTGAAGGGCCATCCAAAACAAGAAATGTTCCATGACACAGTAGAGCCAAGTGAACTTTGGCATAGAAGGCTTGCACATGTGCATTACAGAGCACTACCTATTGCAAGCAAAGCTGTTGAAGGTCTTCCAGAAATCCAAGTAAAACATGATGGGGTCTGCAAAGGATGTGCAAAGGGAAAGAACACAAAGAAGACATTTCCAAGTAGCGAAAGCAAAGAAAAAGGAATCTTGGAAATCATCCTCTCCGATGTATGCGGTTCTATGTCATCAAACTCACTAAGCGGGTATGCATATTATGTTTCTTTTATTGATGATTTCTCTAGGAAGACACGGGTTTACTTCATGAAGAACAAAGACAAAGTATTCAGCAAATTCAAGGAATTCAAATCCTTGATCGAGAACCATACTGAAAACAAGATCAAGACTTTTCGATCAGACAATGGCAGAGAATTCACTTCAAATGAATTCAAGAGGCTATGCAAAGACTCGGGGATTAAGAGGGAGTTGTCCACTCCTTATAATCCACAACAGAATGGGGTTGTAGAAAGGAAGAGTAGAACTATCATGGAAGCTGCAAAAGCAATGCTCCATGATCAAGACCTTCCTATGCATCTTTGGGCTGAAGCTGCCAGAACAGTGGTGTATGTACAGAACCGTACTCCACATAGAGTACTCGAGAACAAGACTCCTGAAGAAGTCTTCTCCTGCAAAAGACCAGAATTCAGCCATCTCAGAATATTCAGCTGTCCTGTGTACATACACATCCCAAAGGAGAAAAGGACAAAGTTAGATCCTTCAGAAAAGAAGGGTATATTCGTGGGATACTCTGAAAGCTCGAAGGCTTACAGAATCTATTTCCCAGGATACAAGAAGATTGACATCAGCAGGGATGTGACATTTGATGAAGACATAGCTTACAACAAATCTAGAAATATACCTACTGAAGAACCTGAAGAAGAAGAAGTAGAAGCACCCAGAATTCATGATATAACCATGAATGAAGAAGCTCAGGAAGAAGATCAAGAATTTGAAGAACCACAAAGACCTGTAGATCCACCTCTGGAGAAGAATCCTCATAAGAGGAAACCTTCTTGGGTATGAGAACTTATCCAAGGTGCAGAAAGATATGGGGCTCCAAAAGAAAATCACAAAGAAAGAAAGAGGACTAGATCCTGCTCCTGGTATGTAGCTCTACTATGTGATTTCATTGATAAAGAACCTTCCAATTATGAAGAAGCAGCAGAACGGAAAGAATGGAAGGATGCTATGATCGAAGAATACCAATCAATCATGAAGAATGATGTTTGGGATGTTGTCCCAAGACCACAAGGGAAGTCAATTGTAACTTCCAATTGGATCAACAAGATCAAGCATGCTGCAGACGATAGCATTGAAAAGTATAAAGCAAGATTTGTGGCTTGGGGTTTCTCTCAGAAAGAAGGAATAGACTATGAAGAAACCTTTGCACCTGTAGCCAGATACACTTCCATCAGATCAATACTTGCTCTGGCTGCAGTGATGAAATGGAAGATACACTAGATGGATGCCAAGACTGCTTTCTTGAATGGTGTAGTGGAAGAGGAAGTGTATGTAGAACAGCCACTCGCTTTTGAAACAAATGATAGAAAGTCTCATGTATGCAGATTGAAGAAATACTTGTATGGTTTGAAACAGGCACCCAGGACCTGGTACAGTAGAATTGACAGCTTTCTATCCAGTTTGGACTTTACCAAGAGTAAAGTAGACTCCAACCCTTACTACAAGGTTGAGGATGGCAACCCAATGATGTTTCTACTATATGTATATGATCTATTTGTGACAGGTATGGATGGGTTGATTGCTGATATGAAGAGAAAGCTTGCTGCTAAGTTTGAGATGAAGGACTTGGGTATGATGCATTACTTTCTAGGCATGGAAGTGTGGCAGAGTACAGATGGAATCTTCCTTGGACAAGGGAAGTATGCAATAGAGATCCTGAAGAGGTTTGGGATGATGGACTGCAAGACTATGGCCACACCTATGGCATCAAACCTGAAGCTATTAAGTGATGCTTCATCAGAGCCAGTTGATGCTACAATGTATCGTCAGATGATTGGGTCATTGATGTACCTAATGAACACGAGACTAGACATTTGCTTTGCTATGAACACCTTGAGCCAGTTCTTGACAAATCTGAGAAATGTTCACTTGATTGCTGCAAAGCATATTCTGAGGTACCTGAAGGGTAAAATTGATTATGGGCTCAAGTACGATGTGAATCAAAATATTAACCTAGAGGGTTATTTTGATTCATATTGGGCAGGCAGTGCCATTGATAGGAAGAGCACTTCAGGGTGTTGCTTCAGTATGGGATCATGTGTGATCTCTTGGTTTAGTAGGAAGAAATCCTATGTGGCACTGAGTACAGCTGAAGCAGAGTATGTCGCAGCTTGTTCAGCTAGTTGTGAGCCAGTATGGATGCAAAAGCTACTATCTGATTTATTTGATCTCCAGTTGGATGCTACTTGTATACATTGTGACAACTAGAGTTGTGTGAAGTTGTCAGAGAATCTAGTGTTCCATGACAAGTCAAAGCATATCGAGATCAAGTACCACTATATCAGGGATATGGTGTAGAAGGGAGCAGTGAAGCTCTAGTATGTTGCGACGGAGGAACATATAGCTGATGTATTGACGAAGCCATTGGCTAGAGTGAATTTTGAGTACTTCAGGGAGAAGCTTGGTGTTCTCCAGAACGAGGTTTCCTCCAAGGGAAAGTGATGAGTCCCATAGCCATTCTGACATGGTGAGAGGATTGGTTCCTTCCATGGTCAAATGTAAGGGTTGAGCCATATATCATGGTGAGAGGATTGATTCCTTCCATGGCAGATATGAGTATTGAGATCCATAGCCATTCTGACAAGCAGGTCAGATGTAAGGGCTGAGCCAATCTGTCATGGTGAGAGGATTGGTTCCTTCCATGTCAGATGTGAGTGCTAATCCATTCTGATATGACTATAGGATTGGTTCCTACATGATCAAATATAAGGGCTATTGCCATTCTTGGAATGGAGCTTCCTTGTGAGGTACCAGGAAAACTCATTTTATGACTGAGGGCCATTATGATATGACTGTGAGATTTGTTCTCACATGATCAAATATGAGTGCATGGCCATTCTGATGTGACAGAGGGATGTGTTCCCACTTGATCAGATGTAAGGGATGAAGCCATTCTATCATGGCTAAAGGATTAGGTTACTCCCATGTCAGATATGAGTGCTAAGCCATTCTGACTTAGTGTCATATCTAAGGGCTACCGCCATTCTTTGAATGGAGCTACCTGGTGAGGTACCAGGGATCCTTAGTCTAGGACTGAGATCCTTTCTGATGTGACTGAGGGATGTGTTCCCATGTGATCAGATGTAACTATAGAGCCTTTCTGATGTGACTGAGGGATGTGTTCCCACGTGCTCAGATGTAAGTGCAGAGCCTTTCTAATGTGACTGAGGGATGTGTTCCCACGTGCTCAGATGTAAGTGCATAGTCTTTCTGATGTGACTAAGGGATTTGTTCCCACGTGCTCAAATGTAAGTGCAGAGCCTTTCTGATGTGACTGAGGGATGTGTTCCCACATACTCAGAAGTAAGTGCAGTGGCCTTTCCACAGATGATAGTATTTTGGGTTCCTATCATGCTGGTGGTTGTAAGTACTGAGCCATTTCACAGATGATAGTAGTTTGAGTTCCTATCATGTTGGTGAATGTGAGTGCTGGGCCTTTCTGATATGATTATAGGATTGGTTCCTACATGATCAGATGTGAGTGATGGGTGGGCCATTATGACTTAGTGTCAGATATAAGCGCTCAAGAAAGACCTACATGGAGGCCAGGCCTACAACCAGCATGAAAAAGGGTTGGCTCTGTAGAAATTCTTGTGACGAGAAGAATCATGAGATAGCACCAGTGATGATGATCCATATTGAGTGATGATCCAGATCCAGTGATGATGCCCAGTGATGATCCAGATCGAGTGATATCCAGATCGAGTGATGATCCAGATCGAGTGATGATGCCCAGTGATGACCCAGATCCAATGATGATGCCCGGTGATGATCCAGATCGAGTAATGATCTAGATCCAGTGATGATGTCCCATGATGATCCAGATCGAAGGATGATCTAGATCCGATGACGAAGATGAATTGAAGATGAAGATGACTTGAAGACTCAGAAGACTTGAGATGCAGATGACGAGATGATCCAGTTGATACAGAGAAGAAGACCAATGCTGAAAATTGTGTCGAAAGAATACCTTCCTAGTTAAGAGGGAGTGTTGATGTATTTGTAACTTCGGAATGTATTCATCTATGTATCTTATGTATTGTAACCCGATTTTTATTCCAGGATATATCTATAATATAATTGACTCATATTGTCATGCCCTGATGTTCTGATCGGGAGGATCAATTATGTAAACAGGTCATGTCAAGTCATAGTGGGTAACCCTTCGATTGTCTAAGGGTTCAAGTCCCCATAGTTCCAGGGAACTAGGGTTATTAGACTCTCCTAGTAGAGGTCATCCCTGGTAGGGTTTTAGTCATGTTAGGATTAGTAGAAATAGAGGACTGGAGTCTCTATTTATCACACAAGTCATCCACACTGAAGTGTAGCGCATAGTTGAGGAAGGAGAAGACACTAGGTCTAGACAAGAAGAAGATTACTGATGTTGGGAGATCACTTATTGTTTTGTGGCTTTTACTATTTTGGTGCTGATTCTATCTCTAAGGAAGTTGTGGGGTTTTCTCCTTTATGGTTTCCCCGAGGAAAAACACTGTGTTCATTGTCTCTTGTGCTTGATTGTTGTACTTGTTATTCTCTTAGTTAAAGATCCTAATAATTCTAGCTTAATGTTGAAAAACTAACAATTACTACCATTTTACTCAACAATCTTCACGTTTGGCATTGATGGAAAAATATTTAATCATTCTCCTCCTTTGACACCAATGACAAAGAAAACTCTCTTTCTGAAATCTCCCCCTGTCATCATATCTCCCCCTGAGGTTTTTGCTTTCTCCTCTTAGTGCTTTTGTAAAGGAATTACTCCCATCTTCTGTCTAAGGTGCTCAAAGGATTCCTTAGGTAGTGGTTTGGTGAAAATTTCAGCAACCTGTTTTTTTTTGTCAATGTATTCTAATATGACATCTTTTTGAGATACTTGTTCTCTTAGATAGTGATACTTTATTGGTATATGTTTTTTCTTAGAATGCATGATATCATTTTTAGACATATTTATAGCACTGGTGTTATCACAGTTGATCACTATTGGATCTTCATATTTTATAAGCATATATTCTAGGGTTTGTTTCATCCAAGAAACCTGAGTGCAGCATGAGGCGGAAGGAATATATTCTGCTTCTGCTATAGAGAGTGAAAAGGAGGATTGTTTTTTACTTGACCATGATACTAAACAATTCCCTAGAAAGAATGTTGCTCCACTAGCACTTTTTCGATCATCAATACTTCCTTCCCAATCTGCATCAGTAAATGATTTCAAGGTAAAGGTTTGTCCTTTTGGATACCATAAACCATACTCCATGGTACTTTTTAGATATCTGAGAATACTTTTTACTGCTATTACATGTGTTTCTTTGGGAGGTGAATGGAATCTAGATGCCAATCCAAGAGCTTGCATCACATCTGGTATTGTGGCCGTCACATATAGAAAACTGCCAATCATGGATCTAACCATGGTATGATCTAATTCCATAGATTCATCATCCTTACTTAACTTGAAATATGTGACCATAGGAGTACCAACAGGTTTGGAATGTTCCATTTTAAACTTTTTCAACATATCTTTGATGTACTTATTTTGAGAGATGAAAATTGCTTCGTCTGTTTGGTAGAATTGCAATCCCAGGAAGAAATTCAATTCAACCAACATTTAGATTTCAAATTATTTCTTCACTTCAAAGGAAAAATATACACTTAGTATTTGAATATTTCTTCCAAATATGATATCATCCACATAGACAACAACAATGATCATATTTATATCTTTGATCTTTAGGTCGAGATTACTTTCAGTGGCTCCTCTTTTAAAGCCTTGTTGTTTTAAGTAATTGTCTAGTCTTGAAAGCCATGCTCTTGGAGCTTGTTTGAGACCATAGAGTGCCTTCTTCAGTTTATAAACATAATATTTGTTCTATGACAAAATAAATACTTCAGGTTGTTCAATATATACTTCTTCTTCTAGTTGTCCATTCAGGAATGCAGACTTGACATCCATTTGATATACTTTGAAATTTTTATGGCATGACAGTGCTAAAAACATTCTGATTGCTTCAAGTCGTACTACAGGAGCATAATTTTCTTCAAATTAAATACCTTCCACTTGGGCATACCCCTTACAAACCAATATTTTTGTGTTCCTTATTACATGTCCATCTCAATTAAACTTGTTTTTGAAAATCCATTTGCTTCCTACAATGTTCTTATCTTCAGGTCTTGGGACAAGTTCCCAAGTCTCATTTTTCTCAATTTTATCTAGTTCTTCATTCATGGATTTGACCCATTGATCAATTTTGCTGGATTATGTAAAGTTATTGGGTTCAACTATTGAGAGTAGGGCTTGTTCAACACCTGGTAGTTGTCTTCTTGTTATGACTCCAGCATTTTTATCACCCATGATATGTGACTCTAGATGATTATTTTGTATCCTTCTTGAAGGATTTTTAGTGTCAGGCCTAGGGAATTCTTCTTCATCTTCTTGTGTATCTTGCTTCTCTTCGTCTTCTTCTTCGTTATGAATTCTCTCTTCCTTTTGCAAGTCTTTTATTTCATCATCACATGTATTTTCAATGTTGTCAAGACTTTTCTCTTTCCTAGGTTTCATATCATCTACCTTCACATCAGCACTCCCTAGAATTTTATGTAACCTTTTATTGTAACACCTATATGCCCTTTTGGTGAATGAATACCCTAGAAATATTCCTTCATCAGTCCTGGATTCGAACTTTGCAAGATCATCCTCATTTCTTTTGATGTAATAGTTACTGCCAAATACTTTAAAATATCTGACTAAGGATGGTCTTCCATGCCGCAATTCGTAGGGGGTCTTATCCTTATTCACTCTGAGTTTCCCTCTGTTAAGTATGTAGACGGCTATGTATGCAGCTTCTCTCAAAAATGAATCTGACAGTTTTGCTTCATTGAGCATAGTTCTGGCATCTTCTTGCATTGTTCTATTTTTCCCAACAACCCCATTCTGCTGAGGAGTTTTTGCAGCTGAAAATTGTCTCTTAATTCCATGACCTTCATAGAACTCATTGAATTCATTTGAGGTAAATTATCCCCCATTATCTAATCTGAGACACTTGATTTTCATACCTGACTCATTTTCATCCATTGCCTTGAAGAATTTAATTTTTTCAAAATCTTCTGATTTTTCTTTGAGGAATTCCACCCATGTCATCCTTGTGTAATCATCAATGAGCAACATGAAATAGTGATATCCTTGAAGGATTTTAGTTTCAGTTTGTCCACAAAGGTCTGTGGATATTATTTCTAGAGGGTGTGAGGTCATATGTTCTTTTATTTTAAAACTGGCTCTCGTTTGCTTCCCATGTTGACAATGTTTACATACTGACTTTAGAGGAACTACAATTTTTGGTAGATCTCTTACAGCTTCCTTTGTTCTTATTTTGGCAAGATTGTCAAAACTTAAATGTCCCAACATTTTGTTCCATAACCAACATTCATCTACCATACTTAAGTAGCTTTGGTTTTCCTTTTCTAAGATGTATACATTATTTGTATTTCTCATAGCAATGCCAATGACCTTTCCTGATTTCTTATTCTTGATTTCACATTTTTATGAGTCAAAGATACAAACGTGTCCTTGGTCACATGTTTGAATTACATTGAGGAGATTAGGTTTAAGGTTTTCAACTAGAAAAACATTTTCTTCTTTGATCTTGCTATTGACAACAGTTGTTCCTTTGTCGATTATTTTGGAGGACATACTGTCTCCAAAAGTGACTTCTCCCTTATTATCTTTTAGTGTTATGAATTTTCTTGGGTCACTGGTCATATGTTTTAAACAACCACTTTCCAAGTTCCATAAGGTTTGGTTTTCAGTTGCACATAAAGCAATCATGGAACTTTCCTTTTCTTCCTTTTCTCTGCAATACTTCTTTTGTTTGGTGTTCTGGGGTTTGATTGCAACAATATTCCTTGTATGAGTCTTCAGTTTACAATCTATTGCCATATGTCCATGGTTATTACATTTATAACATTCTATGTCATATTTTTGAAGTAATGTAAAAGGATTCTTATTTCCCTTCGATTTATTACTTGATGACTCCTTCTTGTATTCAGAAACCTTTCTTTCAATTCCGTAGTTTAAGACTTTATGACCAAAATTATTACAAGAAAAGCAGTGACCTAAAAATATATGTAGATATCTATTTGGTCTCTTGGGTGCTAGATTATTTCTATTTTTATCTTGATAAATTAAGCCAGCTTCAGCTTTCTTCTTTCCCTTTTAGTTGGAGTCTTTAGTACTTCATCATAGCTTTACTTACTTCCTTCTTGATTTGTGACAGGAAAACTCTCTAGATTCTTTTCTTTAACGAACCCCAAATTAGACCTATCACCTAATGGTCTTTGGCTACTCCTAATGTCATCTAGAATCCTTGAGCTATTCTCAAACTTTGATTTGATAGATCCTTCATCAAGCTTTCTCTTGAATTGCATGATTTCTTCTGCAAGCTTTTCAGACTCATGTGTTCTTCTTTTGAGCTGTAGGTTTAGGTCCTCCTCAACCTTTTTGGCATCTAAGAGTTGAGATTCCAACTAACTAATAATAATATTTGATTGTCGTTTCTTTTTCCTACATTTCTCAAGTTCTTCAAGCGCGCTAACAAGTTCAGATATTAGATTTACTTCTCCTTCTACATCTGAGTCATTATTTGAGGCTTGAGTGTCTAGGTCCATAAATAAAACTTCAGTTTCTTCAACTTCACTTCCATCTGAATCTTTACTGTCTTTCATGGTGTAAACAATTTTCTTTTTCCCATAGGGTTTTTTCTTGTTTCTTGGTTTACCCATTTTGAATTTCGAAGTTTCTTTTTCTTCACTCTCATCTTGTTTAGTGTAGGTGCACTTACAGGGAAAATGCCCAATCCTTCCACAATTAAAAAACTTTAAAGGTAACTTTCCCTTGTATTTTCCAGCCCCTCTCTCATGTTTAATAATGAAAATACCTTCCTCATCATTTGGGTTTTCTTATTGATTTTTTATGGAGGTTTTAAAAGCTGCTTATTTTCTTGAAGATCCATTTTGTCATTTTCTCATCTCATACACAGTGAGAATTCCATGTAACTCATCCATTGTTACCTTTTTAAGATCATCTCATTCTTCTAAGGTGGATATATTTGGGTGATATCTCATTGGTAATGTTCTTAGTACCTTGCTTACCACTTCCTTTTCTTTTAATTTTCCTCCAAGGCCTCTGATCACATTAACAACTTCATCTACTCGAAGAAGGTATTCCCCAACATTCTCTTCTTATTTCATTTTAAGACTTTCAAATTAACCTCTATATGTTTGAATTTTGTATTCTTTGACCTTATATTCTCCTTCATATATAATTTTCAACTTGTCCCAAGCTTGTTTGGAAGATGTGCATTGCACAACGTTAGTAAATACCGATTCTGTTAAACCATTTAAGATTGAGTTCAGGGATTTGGAATTACCTTCATATTCACCTAGTTCAATTGTGTCTATAGGGTATTGGTTTTCTATTTTAAGCTCCTTTTCTATTTCTTCCCAAACCTTCCATGCAAGAAACATCAGATGACACCTCATTCTTACACTCTAGTAAGAATAATTTTCTCTGGTAAATAGTGGAGGTTTGTTAGTGGCCAATCCTTCTTTTTGATCCATTGTACTTATTGGATGGGATCTTCCTTCCAGTGGGTAAGTTGTTGTGAAGGAACCTCACTCTGATACCAATTATTGGTTTATCCCACAACAGTGAGAGGGGGGGTGACTCAGTATTATCAGTTTTTACTTTTAAATACAAAAAATAAACAATCAAGACATATATTTTATCGTGGAAAGCTCGAAAGAGAAAACCACCAACACAAACTCATTAATAAGATGAATTTACAAAATCGTTTATTTGCTGCAACATAAAGGATGTAGATACACCCTAGATTTTTCCTGCAACTACAGACAAGGATGTAGATACCCCTATGGTTTTCTTCCTGTTTCAACAGACAAGGATTCTATGACACCCTATTCTCTATCTACGACTGGAAGGAGGCTTCAACCCCTTGCAGACCTATGGCCTACCCTAGAACCACCCTCCCACCCTAGACTAATGTTCTTAGTCATTTAGAAAAGTTGAAAAAATATCCACTTTTGGACTCTATCACACTTGCTAACAGAGACACTTAATTCTATACACATTCATTCAATAAAACCCTTTACCTGTTTCTTATCAATGCATCTCTCCATAGCTACGCTATTTTGTTTTGGATCATGACTATTTACTTATAGACACACCTCTTAATCATCTACCCATCCAACTGTCGCATCATTTCATCGTTGAGTTTCAGCAAATGCACTATTTCGTTCTTCTCACAGTTCATAATTCATTTCTATAGCCCTTTTTATCATTTTTGGTGCCTCTGTAATCTTCTTCTCCAGATACAATCGAAATTGTTGATCTTATGTCCGAATATCTCCAGACCGTTGATCTACTCTACATATTTCCTCTTGAACTCATATTTCCGCACCAAGTTTCTATTTAAATGATTCCCCATTGTTGATCTTCATCGGGATTCTCCATGAGTGTCTATCTTTAGATTGTGGGATGCGCGATGCAGGATGTAAATTTTCCCAAAATCATATTTCAAATTTCTGCACTTCTTTTTCCGAACCCTTGATCTGTTTTAGCGAAACTAACTTTAGCTGTCCGATCTCTCCAAATTGCATGATGCGGGATGCTGGATGTAACATTTTCACAAGTCATATATTGACTTCCCGCAATCTCCTTTACACAAGCTCCTTTCTGCAAGCTCCTTTCCGCAAGCTTCCTTCCACACTGTTGATCTCTTGCGAATTCATTCCTGACCTCCAATCTTCTAGATTGCGGGTTGCGGATCCATAAAATATTTAAACATTACTTCCACAATTCCCTTTCCACATTTCCGTTCCACATCGTTGATCTCTTGCGGAGCTTTTCCTAACCTTTGATCTTCCAGATTGCGGGTTGTGGGTTCATAAAATATTTAAACATTACTTATGTAATTCCCTTTCTGCATTTTCCTTCCACACCGTCAATCTCTTTTAGCAGAATTAATCTCAGCTGTCCGATATTTATTTTTTGTGGAACTTTGGATTTTCCACCTAACTATTGGAATTAATCCTTAACTGTTGGATCTAGTGTGGGCCTAATATAAGTTGTCCTATCTTGATTTTTGTAGAACTTCGTCCTTCCACCATTCTTTTGCGGAGCTGATCCTCTCCACCTTTCTTTTGCAGAGCTGATCCTTAGGTGTTGGATCTAGGGCAAGACTAACCTCTATCATCCAATCTTAGTCCTTTGCGGAACTTTATCACTTTGAACGTGTTTAACCTTTGCGTTAGTTCATTCAACAAAAACATTGTGAGCCGTCAATTTACGTGGATGATCGATCTCAGTCATTCAACATGCTATAGGTTTATTCATTTGTTATTCAACCTCTAACCTATAACAAGGTTATTCCTTTGTTATTCTACCGATTTCATCCTGCCACCATATCTTTAATTTTTATTAATAGTTTTGACATCAATGACAACCATTTTACTCAACAGGGCCTGTCTATTAGAGGCACAAGGTGGGGGACTTGAGATAGAATGTCATCTTATGGCACAACATTTCATCAAGATTCATAAGGTATGTCTGATATCAATCCATTTGTACTAAACAATTCCAATAGTTGATTCCATTACATGACCATGGTAATAGAATTTACTACTCTAATCCTGGAATGGTGAAGTAATTCTATGATAATTTTTCCTCTAAGCCATTTATTTTCTACAAGTTTGATATTTTATTCCTCTGTAAAGTATCCATATTCATGTACTGCAACTGATAAATCATTGTATGGACTTATCTCATGGACTGAATGAGAAATATTGTGTGTTGGTCACCCTCCTTTCATTTTTTGAGTTATGTTGATATGGATGTATAATGGAATGTATGTAATGTTGTACATGTTCATATTATTATTTTTTATGATTAATGCATGTTCCAATAATTCTCATTAGCTCCTTGGGTGATACCTTATGCATAAATGAAAGTTGAAAATGCTAATATTAATGGGTTATTATTGGTTTATGTTCTAAATACTAGGTTTGAAGTTATTGTCAACATGTTTCCTTTGTAGTACTTTCCATAGAATCAAATTTCAGAGTAGTAATTCCCAAATGTAGTAAAAATAATTACTATATTCTTCTACCTACAAGGAAACTATAAAAAACCCATTTAAAAGTAAAGTTCCTAGGACATATTGATAACATGTACACACCTTTTAGCTATGTGGATGACTCTCAAGGGGAATTTATCCTTTCAATATTTACAAATTAATGTGTAAGATAACAACTATGTTGAAAATATTATGTCAAGATCTTGGATGGTTGAAATCACAACACCACACATACCACTATGTGTGGCGTACTTAAGAGCCACCGTCAGCTTTGTTGCATCCTATTCATATTGAAACGAAGTGGAAACTCAATGTAACACATGGTTCAATAGGGTATGGATGATCAATCCATAATTAGGGTTATGTGAGTTATGCGCATTAAACACTAGGGTTCTCTGAATTACTGAAAATTACAACGGTCTCATTTTATTACTAACTTGTATAAATTAGAGTGCATATTGATCGTTCCCTCAGAGTGTATTCATTAGTATTTGTAATATCATGAAATTTTGTAAAAGATCAATTGTAGTCATAAAAACATAGGGTTTTCACAATGATCTCTACAATTGAATCACATTTAATCAATTGAGAGTATTTATTGTTAATTATTAAGGTGTTTAACATCAAGACCTAGTGCTTGAATATGTTGTCATGCGTTTTCAATTTTTCATTTCAGTGTAGCCACAATTGGAACAACAAGAAATCACAGTATCCCAAAGTATGATTCTGAAGCATAAGAATTTATTGGCAAAATGAAGTGCACCCGACTCCGAATTAACACTCTCATAATTGATTATTTGTTAGGGAAGATAGCACTTAGATTCAAAGATAGCACTTTCCATGAATGTACAAAAGGTATGCCATGCTTTTTATTTGAATTATTTTATAACCCGAGTATGAGTCAATGGAAAATCCCTCTCCTTGAATTTTGGAAAATAGATGGTGATTATGTCCAGGTCTAAAATAAGTACATCCAAGATATGAAGAAAATATCATGATTTGACTCTATGGATGACATAGTATTTCTTTCTCTGATATCATTTGTGGATTGATAGTAAACGAGTGAATATATATGGTAGATGAAGAGTTACAGGTGGAACCTACATCACTAGGACATCTTGATACCCTGTGCACACCTTTCAACTATGTGGATGACTCTCATGGGGAATTTATCCTTTCACGATTTACAAATTAAAGTGTAAGTGAACAACTATGTTGAAAATATTGCATCAAGAGCTTGTATGGTTGAAATCACAACACCACATATACTTCTATTTGTGACATACTTCTAAGCCATCGTCACCTTTATTGCATCCTATTCATATTGTGAAAAAGATGAAATACAATGTAACACATGGGTCAACAAGGTATGGATGATCAAGCCATAATTATCCCCCATACAACTGAATCAATTAAAACCTAACACAACAATAAAGTGGTGATATCCATCAAAGGCGGTCACATCCAACAAAGATGTAATTTTATATTGATAAAGTATATGTTCCCATGTAATAAAGGAAACTCAAAATTAATTCCCATCCCTAGCACTAGCTACAAAATCCACTTAGAAGAGGAAGTTGAGTTTTTTGTTAGTGATGGGGCTATGCTCAGAGTGTAGTGAGGTGGGAGGGAAAAAAATTGTTATGAAGTTTACAAAGGTTTACATGTGGACCATCAATTATTTGTGCACATTTGGTTCTAATAGTGTCCAGCCATGTTCATCTTACTTAGGAAAACATTTTTTTGTGTTCCTAAAGTAGTAGGATCAGAAGTCTAGTATTGATCAATTTAATATCAAAGAACATCATCCCATGTTGAATTCATCTATCTTCCAAGTGCATATGTCACCAAGTGGAATCCATGTTCAAAATTTTATCTAAATTTATGGGTTCTAATAATGTATGTTCGTCTCAAGCATCTTTAGAAGAAAAAAAATTGTGATCCCAAAGCAACAGGCTAAGAGAGCTAGTAATTATCAAGGAGCAACATCCAATGGTGGATTCATCTATATCCCAAGTACATCTATCGTCACATGGAAACTTTGGTCAAACTTCTACATCTGCAATTAAAGGTATGTGCTCTGTTAGTGTCCATCACATCCCATTTTCTTTAGGAAAATAATTTGTTTGCTTACACACCAAGGAAGTTAGTATTGATCAAATTAAAATTAAAGAGAAGCATCCAATGGTGGATTCATATATCTCTCAAATGCATCATTCATCACATGGAAATCTTTTTCAAACTTCTTACTCTTCAATTAAAGGTATGGGTTCTCATAGTGTCCTTACTTCTCTACCTTCCTCTGGAAAACAATTCGTTGTGTTCCCAAGCAGCAGGATGAGGAAACTAGAAATAATCAAGTTAGGGTCAAAGGGAAGCATCCAATTGTGGATTCATCTATTTCTAAGGTATTTCAGTCATCAAATGGAAACCATGGTATAAATTCTATCACTTTTGGTGAAGTTTATTGACTCTGATAATGCCCATCTCTCTCCAGCTTCTCTAGGAAAACATTTTTATGTTTTACCAAATCAACATGTTGATGAAGCTAGTAATTCTCAAGTTAGTATCAAAGAGTAGTAGATTGTGGCACATACTAGATAGACCATAGAGAAAGAAATTATACAAAATAAAGGTGAAGTGGAATATTTTGTTGGGGTATCAGATGTTGTTTTTCATGAAAAAAATCAATAATGAAAGAATTTGGTTCCTGATATCCCCGATGGCTCTCTCAAGAAAATTATTGGAACTCAGGGTTCCTTAAATTCTTATTATGAAATGAAAATGTGTCAATATTAATCTGGAGCACATATTAACCATCCTTCTAGAAAAAAAGGCCATAGTTCAACTCCATTTACATGTCAAACATGTCCACCGTGTGTTTGTAAGAATGCCATCAATGAACAACTTCAAGAGAAAAGTAGTATTCCAAGTAGCATGGTGTCAAGTGTTATTTATATATGAAATGAGGTTGAATGTAACTCTTCCTTAGATTCTTAATCTTCTATGAAAATGGGTCAATATTAATCTGGAACACATGTTCACCATCCTTCTAGAAAACAAGACCATAGTTCAACTCCATTTACATGGCAGACATGTCCACTGTGTGTTTGTAAGACATTTACATATTTTTTTGTAGTGGTATGTAATTTCACTTCAGAACCCATGAAAAAATCAATAAATTTGTCCTTTTGTTTGGTGAAACTCAAATGGCCTTGTCACGTTTCCTTATGCTTCAAAAATCCATTGTTAAGAATCGTTTTTCTTATCCTTTGGAGGCTAGAGGAGACCTTTTTTTGTTTTCACATAGTGTTTTGTTTTCACTATTTCCCAATGGAAACGGTGCTCCGGATGCAATGGAACAACTCCCATAGGCCACAAATGCACAGAAAATTTAGAACCAGAAACCCTTTCAACGTTTCGGCAACACCGATTCCAAATCTGATCAAAACCGAAAGCGGCTCTTCATAATCGCTCTGATACCATGTTCGGGTACACAGGATACTCCCAAAATACAGAACACCTTGAGCAACCACTTCACACAAATAGATCACAGATCAACACACTGATGTTTATCACGTGGTTAAAACCCTGTAGAGGGAAACATTCCATGGCCCTAGCCAAATAGCTACTTGGAGCAATTTATTATGCAAAAGAAAGAAAGTTACATGAACTTCTAATAATCAATCAACTAGACAAGGACCCTCTATGCTCTTTAAATAGAGATCATAGACCAATCAAGGGTTAAGCCATCGATCAATGGTAGGTATGATCTAAGAGAAGTTGAACCATCGGATCACTCTATGTCTAGAACATATCGTGACCGTCGGATTAGAATATTTACAAATGCATAATAATGCATACTAAAGAAACACACTTTTACCAAATGGATATATTACACAAGTTGATCTTAACTAAATCCTAAGTATCTAAATATCCTAACATTCCCCTTAAGAACAACTTGGGATAGGATTGAAGGATTTACAAAAGTGACACAATTAGGAGAAGGAAGGAGGCATTAGAGCCTATCCCGCATTAAGGACACATTCCTGAACTCCTAACATAGACCGACATTTTGAAAACTTCGCTTCTGTAAGAGACTTGGTGAATATGTCTGCAACTTGATCATTTCTAGGGCAATAGAGCACTTCAATAACATGATCATGAACAATATTTTTGATGAAGTGCATGTGTAGCTCAATGTGTTTGTTGTGCTGATGTAGAACCGGATCTTTGGCAATCTTGGTGGCACTTTGATTGTCACACCAAAGTGGAGTAGGCTATTGCTGCTCGAGTCCAAACTCTGAAAGGATCTGTCAAAGCCATAAAGCTTCCTGATTGGCACTAACCGTGGCTCGATATTCTGCTTCTGCCGAAGAAATAGCAAGAGCTTGTTGTTTCTTACAAGCCCAACTGATGGGTCCAGATCCTAGACTGAAAATATAACCTGCAGTAGATTTTCAATCATCAAGATTGTCGGCCCAATCTGAATCAGTGAAACCAACCAACAAAGGTTTCCCCCCTGTATTGTAATGAATCCCAAACTGAATTGTACCTCGAATTTATCGAAGTATTCTTTTTGCTGCTTTCCAATGACTTTCATGAGGAGTTTGCATATAATGAGAAACATGACCAATGGCAAAGGAAAGGTCAGGACAGGAATGAGTTAAGTATAAAAGAATACCAACAAGCTGACGATACAAGGTGGCATCTACTTCAGGGGAAGTACAAGTGGTAGAAAGTTTGACTCCAGACTAGAAGGGAAAAGGGGCTGGTTTACAATATTCCATGTGGAAGCGACGAAGAAGGTCACAAGCATACTTAGACTGGGAAAGGAATATTCCTTCTTTGGTTTGCAAGACTTGGAGACCAAGAAAATAATGCAAATGTCCTAAGTCTGACATTTCAAAATTTTGCTTAAGACTGGATTTCACATGGGTTATAAGTTTAGGGTCACTACCAGTAAGGATAATATCATCAACATAAAGAACAAGTATAATGAGATGGTTTCCTACTTTCTTGGTATAGACATTGGGGTCAGAATGGCATCTAGAAAAACCAGTGTCAAAGAGAAAGCTATCCATTTTTGCATACCAAGCTCTAGGAGCTTGCTTAAGGCCATATAAGGATTTTTTAAGGAGACAAACAATGCTAGAGTTATTCTGAACATATACAAAAGGTTGTTCCATGTAAATTTCCTCATGTAAATCACCATGTAAGAAGGTAGAATTGACATCCAATTGATGGAATTCCTAGTTATTTAAGGCTGCAAGGGGAAGAACAAGGCGGATGGAGTTCATTTTTGCTACAGGGGCAAAGGTTTCATTGTAGTCAATCCCTTCAACTTGGGAAAAACCTTTAGCAACTAAACTTGCCTTAAGTATTTCAACACTTCCATCGGTTGCATACTTAGTTCTATAGACCCATTTACATATGGTAAGTTTTCTTTCTTTTCGAAGAGGAACAAGATCCCAAGTATAGTTCGCCATTAACGAACAATATTTTGCATCCATAGCTGCATCCCAATCTAGATTTCCTGAAGCTTCTGCAAACGTTTTTGGATAATGATTCTTAGAAAATTGAGCCAAAAGAGAAGAGGCTTGCTGAAACTGAGAACGTGTTAGACGTTGATCTCTAGGATCACCGAAAAGATCACCAGTTGCTTCACATGTTGAACAGACCCATCGAGGAAGTATTGGTGCTGGTGCAATTGCAGGAACATGAGCAGGCAGAGGTGGATTTTCATCCTCAATTTCATCATCAGAAACCTGAATTGGAAACTTGTCAAGGAATTTGGAAGAAGAAGAAGAAGGCACAATCGCCAAATCAGGCTCGCAGGCCAAATATGGCACACTCACCAAGTTAGGCTCGCAGGCCAAGAGATTTTCATGAAATTTAACATCTCTTCTAATAATTATATAATGTGAATGGGGCTGAAGAATTCTATAACCTTTTACATCTTCAAAATATCCAACAAATATGCACTTTTCACTTTTATGTTGCAATGCTTTCCGTTTTTCATCCGGAATGTGAGCCCATGCTTCACAACCAAACACACGAAAGTGACTTACATCTGGTTTAATTTTACTCCATGCTTATTCCGGTGTTATACCTTGTAAAACTTTAGTGGGTGCATGATTAACTATGTAATTTGCACAATTTATGGCCTCAACCCAATATTGAAGACTTGGTCCCTTACATTGGATCATACAATTAGCCATTTCTTTTGAAGTGTGGTTCTTCCGTTCAGCTACACCATTTTGTTGTGGTGTATATGGAATATTGTGATGTTGTCGGATTCCTTGTTCAGTGCAAAAAGTAGTGAACTTGTTGTTAATATATTCTCCTCCATTGTCATATCTTAAATTAATAATTTGATGACTAGATTGTTTTTCAACAAGGGCCTTGTAGGCCAAGAACATGTTAAATACTTCGCTCTTAAGTTTTAGGAAGTAAACCCAAGTGTGTCTAGAGTAGTCATCAATGAAAGTTAAGAAATATTTGAAACCAAAAAAGGAAGCAGATGGAAGAGGGCCACACATGTCGCTGTGCACAAGCTCCAAGGGAACCGAGGCGTGCCAAAAAGCACATTTGTAAAAATTGTCCCGATGATGTTTTTTGAGTACACAACCAGAACGACTCCCAATGAAGAAATGACACTCCGGATGCATTGGAACAACTCCCACAGGCCACAAATGCACAGAAAATCTAGAACCAGAAACACTTTCAAAGTTTTGGCAACACGAGTTCCAGATCTGATCAAAACCGAAAGCGGCTCTTCATAAATTCTCTGATACCATGTTTGGGTACACAAGGTACTCCCAAAATACCTAACACCTTTAGCAACCGCTTCACACAAATATATCATAGATCAACACACCGATGTTTGTCACATGGTTAAAACCCTTGAGAGGGAAACAGTCCACGACCCTAGCCAAATAGCTACTTGGAGGAATTTATTATGCAAAAGAAAGAAAGTTACATGAGCTTCTCATAATCGATCAACTAGCCAAGGACCCTCTATGCTCTTTAAATAGAGATCATAGACCAATCGGGTGTTAAGCCATGGATCAATGGTAGGTATGATCTAACAGAATTTGAACCACCGGATCACTCTATGTCTAGAACATATCGTGACCATCGGATTAGAATATTTACAAATGCATACTAATGCATACTAAAGAAACACACTTTTACCAAATGGATATATTACACAAGTTGATCTTAACTAACTCCTAAGTGTCTAAATATCCTAACATCCCCCCTTAAGAACAACTTGGGATAGGATTGAAGGATTTACAAAAGTGACACAATTAGGAGAAGGAAGGAGGCATTAGAGCCTATCCCCCCTTAAGGACACATTCCTAAACTCCTAACATAGACCGAAGTTTAGAAAACTTAGCTTCTGTAAGAAACATGGTGAAGATGTCTCCATCTGGATCATCTGTAGGGCAATAGAGCACTACAATAACATGATCATGAACAATATTTTTGATGAAGTGCATGTGTAGCTCAATGTGCTTGCAGCACTGATGTAGAACTGGATCTTTGGCAAGCTTGATGGCACTTTGATTGTCGCACCAAAGTGGAGTAGGCTGCTGCTGCTCAAATCCAAACTCTGAAAGGATCTATCGAAGCCATAAAGATTTTTGACTGGCATTAACTATGGCTCAATATTCTTTTTCTGCTAAAGAAAGAGCAAGAGCTTGTTGTTTCTTACAAGCCCAAGTGGCAGGTCCAGATCCTAGACTGAAAACATAACCTGTAATACACTTTCAATCATCAGGGTCACCGACCCAGTCTGAATCAGTGAAACCAACCAACAAAGGTTTCCCCCCTGTACTGTAATGAATCCCAAACTGAATTGTACCTCGAATATATCGAAGTATTCTTTTTGCTGCTTTCCAGTGACTTTCATGAGGAGCTTGCATATAACGTGCAACACGACCAACGATAAAGGAAAGGTTAGGATGGGAATGATTCAAGTATAAAATACTACCAACAAGCTGACGATACAAGGTGGCATCTACTTTAGGGGAAGTGCAAGTGGCAGAAAGTTTGACTCCAGACTGGAAGGGAGATGGGGCTGGTTTACAATCTTCCATTTGGAAGTGACGAAGAAGGTCACAAGCATAGTTAGACTGGGAAAGAAAGATTCCTTCTTTGGTTTGCAAGACTTGGAGACAAAGAAAATAATGGAAATGTCCTAAGTCTGACATTTCAAAATTTTGCTTAAGACTGGATTTCACATGGGTTATAAGTTTAGGGTCACTACTAGTAAGGATAAGATCATCAACATAAAGAAAAAGTATGATGAGATGGTTTCCTACTTTCTTGGTATAGACATTGGGGTCAGAATGGCATCTATAAAACTTCAAGGAGAAAGCTATCCATTTTGGCATACCAAGCTCTAGGAGCTTGCTTAAGGCCATATAAGGATTTCTTAAGGAGACAAACAAGGCTAGAGTTATTCTGAACATATCCAAGAGTTTGTTCCATGTAAATTTCCTCATGTAAATCACCATGTAAGAAGGAAGACTTGACATCCATTTGATGGACTTCCCAGTTATGTAGGGCTGCAAGGGAAAGAACAAGGCGGATGGACTTCATTTTTTTGTATAGGGACAAAGGTTTCATTGTAGTCAATCCCTTCAACTTGGGAAAAACCTTTGGCAACTAACCTTGCCTTAAGTCTTTCAACACTTCCATCAGATGAATACTTAGTTCTATAGACCCATTTACATTTGACAAGTTTTATTCCTTTTGGAAGAGGAACAAGATCCCAAGTATCGTTCACCATTAAGGAACAATATTCTTCATCCATAGCTGCATCCCAATCTAGATTTCCTGAAGCTTCTGCAAAAGTTTCTGGATCATGATTCTCAAAAACTTGAGCCAAAAGAGAATAGGCTCACTGAAACTGAGAACGTGTTCGACGTTGGTCTCTAGGATCACTGCCAATATCACCAGTTGCTTCACATGTTGAACAGACCCATCGAGGAAGTATTGGTGCTAGTGCAATTGGAGGAACATGAGTAGGCGGAGGTGGATTTTCATCCTATTGAGGCCTGGAAAATCGCAGGTGACAACAGCAAGAGATTCTCCCCAGTAAACGTTCCTATCCATCCTGTTACTATTTGGTATGGGGTCCGCCCGATTTGTGGTTTGGATACCATAGGTCAAGTAACCAAAATAAAGGGTTTTACGGGTTACAGCCCGGTCCACCGTGTATCTTTTTTAGTTTTTAGTTTTAACTATGAGATGAAAATGCCTATCTAAAATGGAGATTGATAGAGAATACGAGGAGCGGTCACAATGTGATGTACAGGTTCTTACCTCTCGTCTTAACTCTCTCACATCTAAATCACACACAACAAGAAAACTAAAACTAACTTAACTAAACTGTCCCTAGAGAGTGATATTATCATTTAATGAGTAATGTATTACTGTTCATGCATTAAGAAAAATCACAGGTAGTTGTTCTTTATTTCAAAACACATAAACATGAATAGATAGGTGAACAACAAGATAGCTCATTGTTTATGAAAAGCATTCATTACTCATAGTGGAAATTCCATAAAATAAACTAAAGAGCATTCATACAAGAACATAGGTTCAACAAGTTAGAATGATCTCACAGTAAGTGGACAAAAGCTAAAAATGAAATAGTTCCCCTTCAACAACATCCATTGCACAGCATTTGAACATTCCACCAAAGCTTTCTCCAATAGGCAAATTTGTAATTATCTATTGCAAAAGGAAATAGTTCTTCTTACAACATGTTCTCACAAGTCTAACTGGAAAAAAGTCCCCTTTCCTTGTCAAAATATCCTATACTTATACAAAAAGAAAAACTTTTGGGCTGCCCCAAATGACTCTTGGGCTCCCCCAACATTTCAACTCCCAAAATTTGTCCTCTAGTGAGTGCGCATACATTTTACAATATTTAAACAAAAAACAAATAAAGCACTTCTAAGTAGAGGGCCCCGCTTGATCATTTAAGAAATTTTTCTACGCTTGGGCTTCCGCTGCTATGCTCTCAAATTCTAAAGGTTCAAGAAAACAAATTTTGATCTCATATTTAGCAGCTTGATTTTCAACTACTTCAATTCTGGCTGGGCTTAAACGCAGTTGATCTTCAAGCAAATGGATGCTAACTGTTGCATGAACTATGACATCTTTCAGGATCTACTCATCCAACTCCTTGACTTGTTGTATCTTCTGCTCATCCTCCTAATACCTTCTCTATAGCATTTCTATGAGCAGCTGATGCTCTAGTAATGCCTCTACTCTTTGTTCTACAACAACTTGACATCTGTTGTAGGTGACCAACACCCTTCTGCAGTATTCAGTACAAACTCCTCTTGTTTTCCTCACAGCTTTCTTGAACTCCTCTACTATGTTTATTCCAAATTCTAACAAGTCATAGTCTTGCTTTAAGCTGCATTTATCTTTAGCTGGTAAATCTACAGGAATTTTTTCATTGGTCTCTATCCTTACTATCCTTCCAGTCAGGACTTCCAAAATGTCCTGAGACCTATCTACAAAATATGAGGTAGTCTCCAAAATTTCCTCCAATCTGTTATCTATCTGCAAGACTTTACATCTTTCCTCTTCAATAGACACCTGCAGCTAGTGCATTCTTCTTCATTGGGATAGGACATGCTCCTTTAGAGGCTGGATATTAGTTTGTTGTTTACTGGCATCCTTCAATGATGCTGCTAATGAAGTAATATGTCCTTCAAAATCTGCTACCTGCCCTTGGAATTGCTTTTCTTTCTCTTCCATGATAGCCCTCTATGCCTCCAACGCCATATTTTTTCTCTGCAGCTGGTCCTTTTCTATACTAAGAGTTTCATATGATGCTTTGAGTTCATCATTTTCTGTCTTTGGAACCTAATATTCTTGCTATAACCTTTGCAATTCTGCTAGGTTATTCTGAGCATCCTTGCCTGTCCTTTCCATGGAAACTTCCAAAGTCATCTTGTTTTTTTGAAGAGTCTAAAGTTCTGCTTTTGAAGTCTTCACTTCAATTTGCATGTATTCAAATTTCCTCTTCAATTTATAACCTTCATTTCTCTCCTTCAAAGTTTCCTTCAATGGAGCTACATTCCTTTTCGACTGCTCCAGATTCGTCATCAGTCTATTTACATTATCTTCTTGTGTCAACACCACTCCAGCTGTAACCTCAGATCTGCATCCGTCCCATGCACCAAAGTTTTATCAGTGACCAGCATGCCTGTTTTCCCCCCTGTTTCAATTTTTCTCTCAGTCCTTTTGACAATCCTCTTTTTCTCTTTTTCATAAAAAACGGTGCTAAAATTCTGGACTTCTTCTCCTTTATTTTGCACAAAAGGTATCAGATTCAATTCAGAAAAAACAACTTGTCCTATATTGCTGCCAGGATGTGTAGTAGGCTCCTGGGAATCGGGATTATTTTGTCCCTGCCCCTGATCTATTTTATCCTGTAGTTATTGGATGTCTGTTGGGTCAGAATTTCGCTGGTCTGTCGTAGATCCTATCAGCCTCAGACCTTTCGCTTCTTTTTGTTTCTTCTTCATCTCTTCATCTTCTTTCTTATTTCTTTCTTCTTTTGTCTTCTTTGCAGCTTCCTCTGCATTCTTTGTTGCTTCCTCTGCAGCTTTCTTTCTTTATTCTTCTTCATTCTTAAGCCAATTTTCTGCCTCTTGTGCTAACCTCCTAGCATCCTCTTCCCTTTTCTTCGCCTCCTCTTCTTCAGCTTTCTTCTGTACGGTTTGGCCCTTACTGCCTTTGATAGTAACTTTCTGCTTAAATATTATCTTCAATGCACTCTTATTCCTTGCATTCCTAAATATTTCCTCATCCTTGTCCCAGAAATTGCATATTCAAAATGAACATTTGCTTCTTTGTAATGCTCTGCAACCTTCTTTTGGGAGTCATTTATGAGGAAGCTCATCTCTCCAAGATGAAACTGCTCCAACCCCTGTACAAATTCACTAGCTCTTTTATTATTTGTAAATTTGTAGCTTCCCATCCTGAAAGGTATGGCAGGATAGGCTGCCTTATTGTGTTCAAACAGGAAGCTTCCTACACCATCTAGCTAAACTTGCTTGACTGCTTCTTTATGCACTACATAATCAGTGGCATACTGGGGTAGTAGGGAAGGTGCCCTAGAGCAATCATACATTCTGATTTACATCCCTTTGTCAGTCAAATAATAATTTACATGCTCCTCGATGACTTTAAATGCCTCCTCAGACATGCAATTGCATTCTGTTAGGAAAATTATATTGTATAAAGGCATAGTAAAATGTTCACATATCTCTTTATAGTGGCTATAATACTTCTGTGCCCAAAATATCTTGTATGCAGTGTACACAGGGGTTTTGTCCCTGTCTTAGATACATCTTAAGGATGGAAATGGTTGGGTGCATAATATACAGTCCACTAAGATGGAACTCATATAAAACTCAGACTTCTTTTGGGACACCCCTCCCAGACCCGAAGAAATGTAAGCTAAGAGGCTGTTGGACACAATGTTTCTCCAATTGAATACAGTCCCCTGGGTGGCCACATAGAAAATAGTAGAAATCCATCCCAACTTGAAGCTCTTGCCATGAGCTCTCCCAAACACTCTGTTCAGCATCAATGCTATATATCTATAAGGAGTCCTGAGAGTGGCTATGTCATACCCAAACAATCTGTTAAACATCCATGCTATATATCTATAAGGAGTCCTGAGAGTGACAATGTCATACTCTCCTGATGGCCTTGTCAAAACCCCAAATTTTCCGAAAAATTTAAAATTTTCAAAATACAGATAAACTTCATAAATGCAGTCATTAATTGCTTGATTAGTTATGTGTTAATGAATTCATTATCTGCATTATCTATTTGATTGTATTTATCTTTATAGAATAGTTTCTTTTCCGTTTACTGACTTGTTTTCTCTTTGCGACCACAAGGTGGAACTGTCATGAAATTCTGGGCTTACTTAGCTTTCTAGCTAACGCAGAAGTTTTCCTACTCTTACAGACTTACAGGTAAGAAGTTTGGGTGCTGCCTGCTCATAATTCTAAAGCATTCAGCTATAAGTTCATCGTGCAAAAATAACTCAGTAGAAGATTATAAATGTTAATCAAAATTCAAGTGATTTACGAGGTAAATCCATTAAATCATCATTTCTTTAAAAAAAAAAACTATGGGAAAGAGATTTGATTCCACTAGTATTGACGATAGTTGTTTACTTTCTAGAAGACGTAAATTATAGTTCTTACTGAGTACTATAATCTACGATACTTACCAACATAAGCACATGTCTTAAATTTTACTCTACATGCAAGTTAAAAAGATGACAGAAAAATATCATGTTAAGAGTTTATTTTTAAGAAGTAATTCTATACCACATACGTTAGGTTATATTTGATTACTCCATGGAAAGTGAAAGTAAAGCACAACACTACAAATTCTTTATACCTTTGCTCTAACTTCTAAAGTTCTTACAGTTTGGCTGGATTATCTCTTCGATATCAACTGCTATCTATTAGACTAAGCTAGTAAGAAAGAAATGAATTCTTTTACACACAACTTATGAGTACAATTTCAATCCAGTTATGCTTATTAGATCATCAAAGGTCCTCTAAGTCAAACTTGAAGAATACTGTGATGTTAAACTTCTTTTGTTTGTAACTCAAAAGTTTATAACTATGTAATTACACTAATGCATAACTAAAATAATTCTGTCATGAAGAGCAGCTTATTATAATAAGGTTCCACTATTTAAACATTACGAGGCATAACCTTGATGGACTTAACACCATTACAAGAAAGAATAATGTTCTAATAAAATAATGGGTAATAATACTGCCCCTGCCTTTTATTAGTTTTGAGGTATAGTTTTTGTTTTAAGGAATCCTTTGTCATTTAAATAGTGGCATAACTCGTGCCATCAAAATAATAATATGTTAATAGTTAATTTGGTAAATCATAGACAAAAGGTTATGGGTGGACCGCGCCATAGTAAACACAAAGTTAACCTTGATCTATGAGTTATAATTATTGGTTGAATAATTATCAAAACCGTAACGTGGTGTATTGTATAACTATCCACAACTTGGATGATTGATATGGCATAGTTTGATTAATAATCATTTTTTTGTTTCCATGCAACGTGGTAATAGGTTGACATTGGAAAACATTGGTTGTGTTGGACCTCCAGTTATCAAATGATTGGAGAAATATACTCGATCGAAAAATTCTCTGGGACTATATACTTTGACCCACAACATGCAAAACATTTATCTGACTAATGTGGCAACGTCTTGGCCATATGCTACACAGATAAAAAGAATGGTAACAAACCCTAGCTGATCATTATCCCGTCTCCTTTGGGCCTCCTGTCGCTCTGCTACAAAGCTCTCATCTGCTCTGTAACTTGTGTCTTGCTGCTACTGTCTTCTCGCTTGTTCCACCCTCGTTAGCTTGTCCCGAATGTTCAGTTAAAGGAGTATTGTCAACCATCTGTCGGCTGCTTGGGTATAGGTCAGTGGTTCTTCCTTCAGGGTTTCATCACTGTAACTAGCTCCATTATGAATCCTTTAACAGTATAAATTTTTCCTTTATCCTTGGCCTATTACTGCGAGTCGTGGTCTTCAGATTTAGAGTTGCTGGGATAGAGGGTTTTGCAGTGAACCGTGTTTGGATTTGTTTTGAAAACCATTATGGCTCTAGGGTTTATACCTTGTTGGTCGATGACTGAAATTATTTGTTGTCTTTAGTTGATGCTGGGTAGTAACACCGTCTTCCTTGCAGCTGATGAAGCGCCTTCTCCTTCTCGTGCTGGTGGTAGTGCTTCTTCTAGCTGGTGGATACATATCGGTGAAACTTTGAAGTGAGTAACGCCATTTACAGTTTCTGATTTTTATTACACAATTGTTCATTATTTAATAATTTGATTTTTATACAAGATACTAACAGCGAAAGTGTGATGAAATGCAGGTATAAACATGTCTCTCTTTCTCTATGAAATCTGGTGCAAGGCTGCGACGACTTGTTGGTTTATGGTAAGCCTAGTTTAACCATGGCATTTCCTCCTTGTTGGTCCCTTGGGGACAGTTGTGGGTTGGTCTTCGTGGCCTGTAACCCTTGTGGTTTTCTTGGTTCAATTAAATTGATCCTCTCGCTGTTGTTTAAGAGGTTAAACCCTTCGTTTAACTATGGGACCTTCGGCTGAGGCCGAGACTATAATTTTTGTTTTTATTTTGATTGCTGTGTAAATATATATATAATAATGTACAGGCTGTAAAGCCTCATTCTGTGGATTTTGATTATGGCCATGAGTAAAAATACTGAATTTAGACTACAGTTGTTAACTCTGTTGTATTTTTGATGTTAGTAGGGTTCGACCCTAACTTGAAAAATATTTAATAATATTTACAGCTTCTTATTTATCTTTAATTTATAATGCGCTACTGTAAATTGTTTAATTGTTGTTTATAATGTGAAGTGGTTGGTTAAGCTCAGTAGGTTGAGCATGATATTACTATGATGGTTATTTTCGATGCGTTAACTACTTGATTTTTACCTTGTAATATTGTTTAATTTTTAAAATACTAGGGTTACTGTACAAGGTTTTTATAATAACTTATTTTATTACAAAAGAATTTATAAAAGGTTGTTATATAATTGTTTTTAACCTTCGGAGACATGAGAACTCCATGTTTTTACTGAAGTATTTATGTATCTGATAGATACAGCTTTTGAGCACATAAATTATATTCTATGTGCTGTTTATTATAATGGAATAAAACATTGCTTTAATGACTTATTAATACTATTACTATAATTCTATGTTAACTCAATAGTAGGTAAATAATAGGAACGTGTTTTTCTATTTTTAATCTTATACTTCTGTACTAACATACTTTATAAGAGATCCTATCCGATTTCTGTATTACTCTATTGCTGTTATAGTATTAGGGTTTATAATATAAAGAAAAGAATAGTTTATATTCCGACCTGTAAATTATATAATAGTTATTTCTTAAAATCCTAGAACAGAGGCTAGTAGATATATAACTTGTGTAAGTTCTGTCAACCAAAATAAAAAGTGTTATACTATAATGAAATAAAAATTATCTTACACTTAATAGTTTTAGCTTTAGAAAACAAACCTAAATTGTTCTACCTTCAGTCGCAGTTGAATCTTATAAAAGGAAAGAATACAGTGATTAATGGTCTTACTCAAAGAAGAATAACCTGTAGAGAATAATGATATTCTAAAGCTTCCTGATACTGCATAGTTTACTTTTATAAATTCTCTTTCGTTGTTTTATAAATAAAAATAATAAAGCTACGGAAATGATAGTTGTAGAAAGAACTATTCATTTATCGAGACCTGCTCCTGTTAGTAAAGAAAATATAGCTTCTTTCCTTGTTCTGAAATCTGACCTTCATGATTTAAATCTAACCGTAACTCTACTTCATATACAAAATGCTATTACTTTTGTCAGTAAAATAAAAGTAAACATTCTTTTAAACAAACTAACATTTTCTTCTATATTTTTATCATACTATCTTTATTCATAATTTCACCCCTGTGCTGGAGTACGGTCTGGATCTCTCCAGATGAGGAAAAACACAGGTAGGGTTTTTATTTTCTCATCAAATGATTCTATTACTAATCATACTAAGAATAAATTCATTACTAAACCCTCTAAGTCTTTACATCATAAACTACAAACATAACATTCAATCATACACAGATAGTAAAACAAAGATTATTAGATGGCAGAACCTGTTCTTGAGCTTGGATGACAACAGCAATGGGAGGTTGTTCCTCCCTACCAACTCCTGGAGGGCGCTCAAACAGTGACTCCTCAGGACCCCCAAGCTTGCTCTGGTCTCCCTGGATGGAACTAGGTGTAGCAATAATCAAGTACCAGTCTTCAGACTCAATACCAATCCTGAACTTATCAGTAAATTCTCTCAGCTAGCAAGCTGTATCAGACCAAGTTACTACAGATTTTCTCTCAAACACCTTCCTTAAATTTTTCCCTTTTCCCCAAAGAATTCCTTGAAGAGCATTCCACCTGAATGATTCTTCTCCTGGAAAATATTTGAGCAACCCCAACTCTATTCATTGGGTACTTTTAAAAGATTGCCTAGGTATTTTTGGGTTAGTTGTCATTTATTGAGCCACATGCTCTGATCCCACTTTCTTGGGTGATCATGACCCCAAATGTAGGGAAGTTTCCACCTGCAAAATAGGAAGTGTTTGAGGATGCTGCCACTTGTCTTTTTCTCTCCACCTAGTTCCTTCCACCAGTTTGACCAGTAACACTCTTATTAATAGCTCTCCCAAGCTGTTGTCTCCACTTTTTATTTATTAATAATAAAATATTCAGAATTACATTCCACTTATTTTGACTCTGCTGAGTCATCAGTTCCTACTTAGCATTAAATTTAACATAATGTCTTAGGAAATAAAATTAAAAAAATTACATTATTTTACAAAATTGGGGTATGTGACATACACACACCCTTAAAATGTAACATCGTCCTCGATGTTACTTATTCTTCATCCTCTACAATCTCCTGGAATAGATTCAGGTATGCCTCCCACATCTTACTTTCCAGTTCCCAGGTAGCCTCTTCAGGACTAAGGTGCTTCCATTGCACCTTCACTTGTCCAATGGTGCGGATCCGTAGAGTAATTTCCTTCCTCCTGAGGATATAGTCCGGTTCCACTAGAATTTCTCCTTCTGGTTCCACCTGTACAACATTCCAATCAACCACATGAGTAGCATCATGAACATACTTTTTCAAAACAAAGATATGAAAAACATTATGTACTTTCAAGTTAGGTGGTAATGCTAGCTAGTATACAACTTGACCAATTCTAGATAAAATTTCGAATGGACCACAGTAACGTGGTGCTAGTTTTGCACAACTCCCCAGTCTTAGAGAGCTTTTCTTTGGCCTTACCTTTATAAATACATGCTCACCTACCTAGAACTCCTTGGGAGTTCTTTTCAAGTCTTCTTGGATCTTTTGTCAATCCCGTGCCACCTTCAAATTTTCCTACACTTGTTTCACAATTTCCTCCATTTCCTTCAACAATTCTGGTCCTAACACCAATCTATCCACTGGATTATTCCAGGAGATAGGAGTGTTGCATTTACGTCCATACAAAATTTCAAATGGAATAAACTTAGTTGATGACTGATAGTTATTATTATATGCAAACTCTGCTAGATGTAAGTAGTCTTCCCACTTACCTGGTTGATCTTTAACATGCATCCTTAATAAATCCTCCAGCACCTAATTCACTCTTTCAGTTTGTCCATCTATTTGAGGATGGAAGGAGGTTCTGAAATTCAATGTTGTATTTAATCCCTTAAACAAGGACTTCCAAAAATTTCCTATGAATTTAGGATCTCTGTCTGAAATTATAACTTTCAGTACTCCATGTAACCGAAAAATCTGCTTTAAGAATATATCAGCTATATTGGCAGCCTTGTAAGTAGTTTTGACAGGAATGAAATGTGTTGTTTTGCTTAACTTGTCAACCACCA
The DNA here is from genome assembly GCA_001517045.1 of Pseudotsuga menziesii. Lineage (NCBI taxonomy): Eukaryota > Viridiplantae > Streptophyta > Pinopsida > Pinales > Pinaceae > Pseudotsuga > Pseudotsuga menziesii. Next base: position 74,964 of record LPNX010461589.1, read on the forward strand.
CCATAATAGAGTCATTTTGATTCTGATTTCTGGACAGTCCAGTAATAAAATCTAAGCTAATCACTTCCCATTTCCAGCTAGGAATAGGTAAAGGTTGTAACAAACCAGCTGGATGTTGATGCTCAGTTTTCACTTGTTGATAGTCCATACATCTAGCAATGTATTCAACTACCTCAAATTTCATATTAGGCCAAAAATATTCTTTTCTTAGCATGGTTACAGTCTTTTGGTAACCTGGATGACCTGAGTAGGGTGTTTTATGGACTTCATCCAGAATTAACAACTTAACCTTGGGCACATTAGGCACATACATTTTATCTTTAAATAATAAAAATCAATTTTCATTTAAACTATAACCTTTGATTAAACTTTCTGTAGGTTCTTCCTTAGTTGTAGTTTGCAATTTTTGATAATTTTCATCTTGTTTTACCCCTTCTTTAAGATGTTCATTTAAATCAAAAGCATAAGTGCTGGTTACTGCTGTAAAGTTCAGCTTTGCATTTTTGCTCAATGCATCAGCCACCTTATTTTCCTTACCCTTTATGTGCTAGATTTCAAAATCGTATTCACTCAAGAAGGATAACCACCTTTCTTGTCTAGCGTTTAAGTTAGGATGATCTAAAAGATATTTCAGTCCTTTATTATCAGTCATTAAAATAAATTTCCTACCTATTAAATGATGTTGCCACATTTTTAAGGCATGTATAATAGCCGCAAGTTCTAAATCATAAGTTGCGTAATTCTTTTCATGAATTTTTAACTTCCTAAACTCATAGGCAATGACATGCCCGTCTTGAGTTAGAACACCATGTAAGACATCATTACAGGCATCAGTGCATACTACGAAGTCCTTATTAGGATCTACTATTCTTAGAATAGGTGCACTAGTCAATAAGGTTTTTAATTTTTTAAAACTTTCTTCACATTTTGAGTTCCAATCAAATTTCTTGCCTTTCTTTTGTAAGGAAGTGATCAGATTTTCTATTCTTGAGAAGCCTTCAATGAATCTCCTGTAATAACCGGTAATTCCCATGAACGACCTAACATACGTTACATCTTTTGGAACCAGCCAATCTTCGATTGCCCGAATCTTTTCTGGATTGACTGAAATTCCTTCCTTAGTCACTAGGTGACCTAAGTACTGAATTTCATCCTTAAAGAAGTCACACTTGCTAAACTTCGCGATGAGTTGTTGTTCTCGCAACTCTTGTAAAAATATCTTTAGGTGTTCTTTATGTTCTTTTTCTGTTTTAGAGTAAATTAAGATGTCATCGATAAACACGACAACAAATTTATCTAAGTATTTATGTATTATATTATTCATTACGCACATAAAGATAGCTGGGGCGTTGGTAAGCCCGAATGGCATTACGACAAACTCGTAGTGTCCATACCTTGTTCTAAAGGCTGTCTTGAAGATATCTTCATCCTTGATTCTTACTTGATGATATCCTGACCTCAATTCTATCTTTGAGAACACCATGGCTCCACGTAGTTGATCAAACAGATCATCTATGCGAGGCAATGGATATCTATTTTTAATGGTCATCTTGTTTAGCTAACGGTAGTCTATGCATAATCGCATGGTTTCGTCTTTCTTTTTAACAAAGATGACCGTTGCTCCCCAAGGAGACACACTAAGTCGAATGTACTTCTTATCTATTAACTCTTTTAGTTGCGATTTTAACTCATTGAGTTCTAAAATATTCATTCGATACAGAGCTTTTGAGCAAGGTACCGCACCTGGTACTAGCTCAATAGTGAAATCCAATTCCCTCCTTGGAGGTAATCCTGGAATTTATTTTGGGAATACATCAGTATATTATTTTAAAACAGGAATATCTTCTATTTTTAACTTATCTTTTTCAGTTTTACCTTCCTCATCTGTAATAGTTACATCATAGGCTTTACACCCTTTTCTAATAGCTCTTTTAAGTTGTAAAGAAGAAATCTGTCTGATTATGGTCTTTCTAGGAATACCCTTAACCTTTACTGGTTGTTCATCACTATTTAAACATGTGAAAGTTTTACCGTAACAATTTAAAACTACCTTATGCTACTCTAACCAATCCATGCCAATCAGTAAATCATATCAGCCAAGTGGAAAAACATTAAGCTTAACTGTAGTTTTAAATTCATCCATAAGTAAAGCACATTCTTTCACAAAACAGGTTATTTTTCTTTTTTCCCCAGTGGCTAATTGAAATAACCAGGAATTATCAAACTTATCGACAAACAACTTACATTTTTCCACTATCTGGGGTGCAATGCAACTAATACTAGCTCCTGGATCGATTAAAATGGTTATAGGGGTTTGATTAATCATACCTTCTACTTCCACCATGGAATTCTGATAGTCAGCTTGGCGGTTCTCCAAAGCTGCATTTATTCTGGGCATAGTCCTTGCTAGTTCTCCAACAGTCATTTCCTCCTGCACAGTATGAATATTGCCGACTGACTTTTTCCGATTTGGGCAGACCGAGGCATAGTACGAGCCATTACATTCCCAGCACTTGACAGGCTCCTTACGTTCAAAACTCTTAGTAAAAATCCCATGGTTGTTTGCAGCTTCCTTGCCCTTAAAATTATTCGAATTATTGGAAGTACCATTTCTATTTCCTTGGAAATTCTTATTGTTAGAATAATTTTTATTCTTATTATTCTTGAAATTCCTCTGGGGTACAAATTCCTTCTTCTTAAACTCAAGCTGATTGTTGTTTTTCTTAGCCTTCCAGTTGGCTAAGCCTTCTTTCTTCTTATTCTGTTCAAAACAAAAATTTTCCTTCCTCATGGCTTCCTCCAGAGTCCTCGAGTTATCATACTCAATTCTGTCCTTAATGTGATATGGTAGACAACTGAGAAATCTCTGCACTTTAGGTTTCTCGTCTACTAGGTAAGGTACATACCTAAGCAAGCTTAAGAATTTACTGTTCAAATCCTTCATAGTCATTGAACCTAACTTCAATTCGTAAAATTCTTTAGCTCTTTCTTCCTAATATTGTTTGTACAAAAATTTCTTCTTGAAGTACCTTTTAAAGGTACTCCAATTAACTTATTTCTCCCTGATACCCTTGACTCTCTTCAAATCTTGCCACCATATGTCCGCTTTTCCAGAGAGATTATATATTTCCATCCTTGCCTTTAGCTGATTAGAATAATTGTATATATGAAAATACTTCCTCATCCCGGATAACTAGGACTCTGCTTCTTCCCCTTTTTCGGTCTCTCCATTAAAAGTTGGGGGCTTTATCTTTTTAAACTCCCCTGAAATTTCTTCATATGGTCTATATTTCTTCTTTCTGTCATACAACTCGGCCTCACTACTGTCACTAGTAGTATGGTAACTTTGTCATTCACCAAACCATTCAGATGATGAACTACTTTCAGTTTTTTCCAATTTCATCTTTTTAGATCTTTTTTGATGACTAACATCCTCAGATTCTAATCTTCTGCTCCTTCCTTCAGTTTGGATCTTTTCTATTAAAATTTGATTCAACTCTTCTTGAGCCTTCAAAATCCTCTCATTCTCCCTCTTGACTGATTCCATTTCAGTCTTCAAATATTTCACAATCTGCAACAGCTCTGAAGAGTTGGCAGTCACCTCTTCTAACATAGGTTCTCTGGGCAATTGTCTTGTTTATGTGTCTGGAGACTCCTCCTGAGCATACTCTCCCAACTTCTCCATACCTGCCTGTTAAACTTTAGAAAAAAAGAAATTTTTTGTTCTTTACATAAAACAGAATATATGTTATTATATTATTTTACTTTACTGTTCAATAGAAGCTAATTGGGCTGCATCAAGGCCTAGTGTTTGAACCTTGTGCTTTGATACCACATGTCAAAACCCCAAATTTTCTGAAAAATTAAAAAATTTCAAAATACAGATAAATTTCATAAATGCAGTCATTAATTGCTTGATTAGTTATGTGTTAATGAATTCATTATCTACATTATCTATTTGATTGTGTTTATCTTTATAGAATAGTTTCTTTTCTGTTTACTGACTTTTTTTCTCTTTGCGACCACAAGGTGGAACTGTCATGAAATTCTGGGCTTACTTAGCTTTCGAGCAAACGCAGAAGTTTTCTTGCTCTTACAGACTTACAGGTAAGAAGTTTGGGTGCTTCCTGCTCATAATTATAAAGCATTCAACTATAAGTTCGTCGTGCAAAAATAACTCAATAGAATATTATAAATGTTATTCAAAATTCAAGTGCTTTACGAGGTAAATCCATTAAATCGTCATTTCTTTAAAAAAAAAACTATGGGAAAGAGATTTGATTCCACTAGTATTGACGACAACTGTTTACTTTCTAGAAGATGTAAATTATAGTTTTTACTGAGTACTAAAATCTATGATACTTACCAAGGTTAACATGGTTGTCGTAAGCACACGTCTTAAATTTTACGTTACATGCAGGTTAAAAAGAAGACAGAAAAATATCATGTTAAGAGTTTATTTTTAAGAAGTAATTCTATACCACATACGTTAGGTTAGATTTGATTGCTCCATGGAAAGTGAAAGTAAAGCGCAACACTACAAAGTCTATATACCTTTTCTCTAAATTATAAGGTTCTTACAGTTTGGCTGGATTATCTCTTCGATATCAGCTGCTATCTATTAGACTAATCTAGTAAGAAAGAAATGAATTCTTTTACACACAACTTATGAGTACAATTTCAATCCAGTTATGGTTATTAGATCATCAAAGGTCCTCTAAGTCAAACATGAAGAATACTGTGATGTTAAACTTCTTTTGTTTGTAACTCAAAAGTTTATAACTATGTAATTACACCAATGCATAACTAAAATAATTCTATCATGAAGAGCATCTTATTATAAGAAGGTTCCACTATTTAAACATTACGAGGCATAACCTTGATGGACTTAACACCATTACAGGAAAGAATAATGTGCTAGTAAAATAATGGGTAACAATACTGCCCCTGCCTTTTATTAGCTTTGAGGTATAGTTTTTGTTTTAAGGAATCCTTTGTTATTTAAATAGTGGCATAACTCGTGCCATCAAAATAATAATATGTTAATAGTTAATTTGGAAAATCATAGACAAAAGGTTATGGGTGGACCGCCCCATAGTAAACACAAAGTTAACCTTGATCTATGAGTTATAATTATTGGTTGAATAATTATCAAAACTGTAACGTGGTGTTTCGTATTATTCTCCACGACTTGGATGATTGATATGGCATAGTTTGATTAATAATCATTTTTTTGTTTCCATGCAACGTGGTAATAGGTTGACATTGGAAAACATTGGTTGTGTTGGACCTCCAGTTATCAAATGATTGGAGAAATATACTCGATGGAAAAACTCTCCGGGACTATATACTTCGACCCACAACATGCAAAACATTTATCTGACTAACGTGGCAAGGTCTTGGCCATATGCTGCATAGATAAAAAGCATGGTAACGAAACCTAGCTGGTCATTATCCCATCACCTTCGGGCCTCCTGCCGCTCTGCTACGAAGCTCTCGCCTACTCTGTAATTTGTGTCTTGCTGCTGCTGTCTTCTCACTTGTTCCACCCTCGTTAGCTTGTCCTGAATGTTCAATTAAAGGAGTACTATCACCCATCTGTCGACTGCTTGGGTATAGTTCAGTGGTTATTCCTTCGGGGTTTCATCACCGTAACTAGCTCCATTCCGAATCCTTTAATAGTATAAATTTTTCCTTTATCCTTGGCCTGTTACTGCGAGTAGTGGTCTTGAGATTTAGAGTTGCTGGGATAGAGGGTTTCACAGTGAACCGTGTTTGGATTTGGTTTGAAAACCATTACGGCTATAGGGTTTATACCTTGTCGGACGATGACTGAAATTCTTTACTGTATTTAGTCGATGCTAGGTAGTAACATCGTCTTCATTACATTTGATGAAGTGCCTTCTCCTTCTCGTGCTAGTGGTAGCGCTTCTTCTAGCTGGTGGATACATATCGATGAAACTTTGAAGTGAGTAATGCCATTTACAGTTTCTGATTTTTATTACACAGTTGTTCATTATTTAATAATTTGATTTTTATACAAGATACTAACAGCAAAAGTGTGATGAAACGCAGGTATAAACCTGTCTCTCTTTCTCTGTAAAATCTGGTGCAAGGCTGCGACGACTTGTTGGTTTACGGTAAGCCTGGTTTAACCATGGCATTTCCTCCTTGTTGGTCCCTTGGGGATAGTCGTGGGTTGGTATTCGTGGCCTGTAACCCTTGTGGTTTTCTTGGTTCAATTAAATTGACCCTCTCACTATTGTTTAAGAGGTTAAACCCTTCGTTTAACTATGGGACCTCCGGATGAGGTCGAGACTGTAATTTTTGTTTTTATTTTGATTACTGTGTAAATATATATATAATAATGTGCAAGTTGTAAATACTCACTCTGTGTATTTTGATTACGGCCATGAGTAAAAATACTGAATTTAGACTACAGTTGTTAACTCTGTTGTATTTTTTATGTTAGTAGGGTTCGACCCTAACTTGAAAAATATCTAATAATATTTACAGCTTCTTATTTATCTTTAATTTATAATGGGCTACTGTAAATTGTTTAATTGTTGTTTATAATGTGAAGTGGTTGGCTAAGCTCAATAGGTTGAGCATGATATTACTCTGATGGTTATTTTTGGTGCGTTAAGTACTTGATTTTTACCCTGTAATATTGTTTAATTTTCAAAATACTAGGGTTACTGTACAGGGTTTTTATAATAACTTATTTTATTACAAAAGAATTTATAAAAGGTTGTTATATAATTGTTTTTAACCTTCGGAGACATGAGAACTCCATGTTTTTACTGAAGTATGTATGTATCTAATAGATACAGCTTTTGAGTACAGAAATTATATTCTATGTACTATTTATTATAATGGAATAAAACATTGCTTTAATGACTTATTAATACTATTACTATAATTCTATGTTAACTCAATAGTAGGTAAATAATAGGAACGTGTTTTTCTGTTTTTAATCTTATACTTCTGTACTAACATACTTTATAAGAGATCCTGTCCGATTTTTGTATTACTCTATTGCTGTTATAGTATTAGGATTTATAATATAAAGAAAAGAATAGTTTATATTCTGACCTGTAAATTATATAATAGTATTTATATAATAGTTATTTGTTAAAATCCTAGAACAGAGGCTAGTAGATATATAACTTGTGTAAGTTCTGTCAACCAACATAAAAAGTATTATACTATAATGAAATAAAAATTATCTTACACTTAATAGTTTTAGCTTTAGAAAACAAACCTAAATTGGTCTACCTTCAGTCATAGCTGAATCTTATAAAAGGAAAGAATACAATGATTAATGGTCTTACTCAGAGAAGAATAACCTGTAGAGAAGAATGATATTCTAAAGCTTCCTGAAACTGCACAGTTTACTTTTATAAATTCTCTTCTGTTGTTTTATAAATAAAAATAATAAAGCTACGGAAATGATAGCTGTGGAAAGAACTATTCATTTATCGAGACCTGCTCCTGTTAGTAAAGAAAATATAGCTTCTTTCTTGTTCTGAAATCTGACCTTCATGATTTAAATCTAACCCTAACTCTACTTCATATACAGAATGCTATTACTTCTGTCAGTAAAATAAAAGTAAACATTCTTTTAAACAAACTAACATTTTATTCTATATTTTTATCATACTATCTTTATTCATAATTTCACCCCTATGCTGGAGTACGGTCTGGATCTCTCCAGATGAGGAAAAACATAGGTAGGGTTTTTATTTTCTCATCAAATGATTCTATTACTAATCATACTAAGAATAACTTCATTACTAAACCCTCTAAGTCTTTACATCATAAACTGCAAACATGACATTCAATCATACAAAGATATTAAAACAAAGATTGTTAGATGGCAGAACCTGTTATTGAGCTTGGACGACAACAGCAATGGGAGGCTGTTACTCCCTACCAACTCCTGCAGGGTGCTCAAACAGTGACTCCTCAGGACCCCCGAGCTTGCTCTGGTCTCCCTGGCTGGAACTAGGTGCAGTAATAATCAAGTACCAGTCTTCAGACTCAATAAAAATCCTTAACTTGTCAATAAATTCTCTCAGCTAGCAAGCTGTATCAGACCAAGTTACTGCATATTTTCTCTCAAAAACCTTCCTTACAGTTTTCCCTTTTCCCCAAAGAATTCCTTGAACAGCATTCCACCTGAATGATTCCTCTCCTAGAAAATATCTAAGCAACCCCAGCTCTATTCATTGGGTACTTTTAAAAGATTGCCTAGGTCTTTTTGGGTTAGTTGTCATTTATTGAGCCACCTGCTCTGATCCCACTTTCTTGGGGGATCATGACCCCAAATGTAGGGAAGTTGCCACCTGCAACATAGGAAGTGTTTGAGGATGATGCCACTTGTCTTTTGCTCTCCACCTAGTTCCTTCCACCAGTTTGACTAGTAACACTCTTATTAACATCTCTCCCAAGCTGTTGTCTCCACTTTTTATTTATTAATAATAAAATATTCAGAATTACATTCCACTTCTTTTGACTCTGCTGAGTCATCAGTTCCTACTTAGCATTAATTTTAACATAATGTCTTATGAAATAAAATTAAAAAAATTACATTATTTTACAAAATTGGGGTATGTGATAGGCCTGGTTCAAAATTTCTTCCCAGGTATCATCATCCTCTTCACTGTTTCAACCATGTCAAATTTTATTTCTTTCAACCAATATTTAGTTAGGTAAACCTGGGATGGGGGTAGGTGATATGCCAATCATACATAATGAGGACTATAGGTAGCATATCCATGTTTGGCAGTATTGGCTAAAATCATAGTTGTCACATCTGCCCTGGGCAGAATCCATCCAATCACCTCACAACATGGGAACAGCTCAGGTCTAGTGGCTATCTTCATAAGAGTTGACTTCTCTATGTTGGCATATATGGTCAATTCTTCAAATCCAACATCGGGCACATTTTGATTTGAAATCATCTAATATATTTCACCCCACTTATAATCAAGCTCTACCCTAGTGGTAGCTCTAGTATCTTCATAAATATATTCTACCATAGTAATTATCTCCACATCAGGTTCTCCCTCAGCAACAGGAGCCTTCTTCTTTTGTCTTTTAGACATATCTCCTTTGAAGAAGTTGCCCTGTCATAAACCAAAATGCATTTAGGCTATTTGAAATTTTAATCAGTATTCGAAGAATGAAGAAAAAATGTATAAACAATTACCTCTTCCATATTCGCAACAACTAAATCTATCACAATGCAAATGCAAAATAGAGAATAACTAGCAAGAAAACTTCTGAAAGTTATGTCTAAAAATCCTAAGTCCATCTACAACTAACAATAATTTTGATTGACAATATGCATCATTTAAAACAAAATGCAATCCAACTTCTTGCCCAAATTGAAACATCCCCATACAATAATAAAAACATGCAAAACAAACACTTCGGTGTCCAAGAAAATAGGGCAACTATCTACGACTGGAAGACAACCAAAAAACTTGACCCCAGAAGGCCATAAGTAATCCCACAAAAAATGGTGTAGACAGCGTAACACTTGTCTGCACCAACCTCCTAATCCATCGAACCGGGGTCAAAACTCCATAACGGCTCATGCAACCAAAAGAAACAAAAACCCCCCACTATAAATGTTGCAAAACTGACCAATACTCTACGTCATAAGGATGCAAATTCCGACTTAGACAACCAACTACAAATGATGGGAACACCTAACCAGAGGACAAAACCCTAGTTCCAAAACTAATCAATAAAATCAAAATAAGGAGAAACCACAGTTGGCCTACATGGCAAACAAACTGCAGTCAATGTGATGGTCCAAAAAATCCACGGCAGCACCCCAAATGCATGAAATCCTGACAGCTAAGCACAGATGCACAGTTTGATAGTGAGGATGGAGGAAGACGCGAATTCACAAAGATAAACAATAAAATAATAATCGTCCCATATATATAGACCTCGGTTGAAAAATGTCGGTGGGAAAAATATTCTATCGAATAGTGGAACAACTAAAGCATCAAGTGGTTAACCTGCTAGTGAGCTGCAATGGTGGGCAATGGACAGACTAGGAGTTCCACGACACAATAAAAATGGTGAAATAAAACACTAACCTTGCAGCATCGGACCTCGAAATCACTATAGCATCGGATGACTAGTTCACTAAAGATCCACAACGGTGGATGTTACATGGACCAAAAGTTTCGTAGACCAGTCAACATCGGAGAAAACTAGAACAAACCGTCGGTGAAAATCAAGCGAACCATCGGCAAAAATCAGAACAAAAACATCGATGAAAGGAAAATCTATATGGCGGATAGTTAGTCCTCTCTGGAGCCGCAATAGCGGAACACAATTAGACTATGGCCTCTGTTACAGAGAGAAATTCCTATGCCTTGGGGTACCACAACAGATAGCTTGACTCCAGAAATCAATCCTTTCCAATATGCAAGAGAAATCAAATATATAACACCAAAGGATCAAAACCCATACCTTATTTTGGACGGTTGAAGTAGATCCCCGTTGAGCTTTGCAACTCCAGCTTGAATTGATAAATTACTTCCTCAACAATCAGTAAAAAAGACAAGCATGCTATATATATTGGTGTTAGATCTACTCTAGAATATATAATCAACAACATATAAGCATTTGAAATCATCCATGGATAAAATATTCATTCAAACATACATTATTGGACAGGAAAAGATATTTCTATTAATATAAAATCAGAGATTACAATGAATACAACCTCTATTGGCACGTCTGCGAATCGGAAAAACTGAATCCCCCACTTGGGCCTCCACCACCTCAATCCTCAATCTCTCGATAGCAAGATTACAAGCAAAAGGAAAGCTTGGGAAGAACACCAAAGTGCTCCAAGGGACAAAGGGATGCAGACTTAAGCATAAGTTCTGACAACAATGGACTATAGTTTCTTTGCTCTCAACTCTCACATATTCTTCAATGTATCCAAAGGGTTCCTTATATAGCTCTTCAATGGGGCAATGAAGGGTCGAATCCGAGTGATCTCAAGGAATATGGAAGGCCAAGAGACAAGTGAGTCAGATCCATGTCAAGGAAAAATCCAAAAGAATTTGGCCTTTCGCACACATCCCGATGTACGTGGTTTTAGGGGTAAAACCCGCGTATATACGCGAGAAAGGGTTTAAAAGTCGCGTATAGAAATTTAAGCATGTTTTTAGGGATGATATTGGAAACATCAAAAGTATAAAAAAGGTCCATGGGGTCCAAAGAGTCTGCAGAGGGACAGGGGAAGGCCATACAAGTGTGATTCACTAGGTGTTGTAAAATCAGCTATAATAGATGCCCCCTAATGTGTGAGGTCAGAGGGGTCATACGATGGCCGAAATACATTATAAGTCCATCCCAGAAGTGGAGTGATGAAGAAGCTAGTAGAAGACTATCCACCCAATTGGCATAGTACAATGATACAACTCTGCATCTAACTACAAATACATATAGCAGTCCCGGATACATAAGAGTACAATGGCCATGAATAGGTATGATACAAACTATGACATAAGTGGTCATCACCACGTACAATATACATAGATCAAAATCTCCATGATGAAGATATACAAAGGATCAAGATCTCCATAATGGCTGGAAATGTCTGACATATACTAGAATCAAGTCATGAGAGCTAAAATATCATGAACACTGACACAATCAAGGAGGTAGCATATAAGAGATGCCACTAATCTGGAAGGTCTTCTACACAAACCGCTATGAGTACAAGTCCTACTATGTGAATAGAGGTGTCGAGTTCGAACATAATAGTCCATCATCTGATTACCGGTCATTGATGTATACCATTAACAAACGTGAGATCACCCACCGATAATGATAATGGGAATCAAGGTACTATAGTGCAAACTAACAAGTGTGAATAAATGTGTTGATGTCAAACACTTGAGAGAATCCATTGATCAGGAGACATTGATGTATTCCCAAAGAACTGTCAATGGCGAGAGAACCTGCCACTCATGACTGCAAGTCTCAAGGCACTCAAAAATGACTCTAGATTCCAATCCTAGAATAAATTATCTGAATTCGATGGGATGAAATCCATTGGAAGGAGGGAATTAAGGCATCCCCCATCATCCAACACGAGGTACTCAGCAAATCTGTATAATGTGGAAGGACTTGATCATAAGGTGCACGAACCAGTAACTGTACTGGGAATGGCCGACATGCAAAGTCAAGATAACTGAGGAATGGATGAAACAGGTTTCAACTTCCTTCAAACAAGATCATAACGACTAATGGTGACTAAATGTAGGTATCATAGACTTGATATACAAAACTAGGACATCTCTGCGATACAGGAGGCATCGACAGAGGCTCCATAGGGACTGGAAGGTTAACCAGTCGGTGGAGATAAATTAGACAAATGGGTACAACTCCTAAAATCAAACTATAAACCCAACCAATGGATGTGACATGCAGTGCTATGTTCGAAGGCGACATGACTCGATAGCTACCAAAGAAAACATCTTTCCTTGTCCGGATTTTTGGTATTTTAAATTTTTTTGGACTTTTTAATTATTTAAAAAAGCTTGAAAAAGAATAAAACTGCTTTATAGTTACAGACTAGGAGGAGACGAGTGTCATATGGGCAAACAAACTAGTTCCAAGCAGTGTAACATACCTATGCTCAATGCAAGGATACATGTGTAGGATAGCGACACTCAAGGGAAAGTCCCCTCCCAGTAAAATAGGGAATCAAGATACAAAGGATATAAAAGATGGCTCTGCATGGCTAGACATGAGACAAGCTTGAGCTATATGGTTCAAACTCAAAGTCAGGGAAGCCGACGTAAGGCTCAAGAAGGCAGGCAAAGCTCATGATAATGTAATTACAACTTGACATAAGGGAGTCCTGAGGGAAATAAGCCAGCAAAATATCAAGAGGAGTATGAGGCTCTTGTGAAATGTCATGGAAATACTATACAACGAACTCCCACACCCTAAGGGACAAAATGTCAGCATGGGTACCAAATGAAAATAAGGCACTAACTAGGGTACCCATGTAAGGTCAAGCTCTACCATTCAGATCATGCCACTTCTAAAACAGCAAGAAGGTTCCGTGACATAATAGAATGGGTTCGTACCTAAGGCTATAATGAAACAGTCATAAGGTTGTGCAAAATGAAAATAGGAGTAAAACTTGACCTATATGCTAGTTTTAACATCATACCTGTAACGGGCACGAACGGGTCAAAGTAACGATCGAAACGGAGCTCAAAATGGTCTCCTACATCATAAATTAGTCTAAAAACGATCCAAAAGGATTAGAAACAGTCCAAACTATAGAAAAGGGGGTACAAATTTTCAAAAATTTGAAAATTTTCTATAAATAGTAAAAAATTCAAAACATTATATAACATTTGAAATTTTTACCCAATTGAGCTCAGAACTTCAACAGCGAATTCCAGAAGATCCAGCCGGCGGAATTCACTACCGTTTTTTCTAGGCACTTACCCATGCCCTGATCTTTCATTTTCATGCAAATTTTATCAATTTCCATGGTGCATTTAGGATTTTAGGCCAATCTAAGATTCGCGCCTCGGCCCACACAGAAATGGAGGATTTTTCCACGTATAGGGTTGCATATACGTGGAAAAAGACCTCAAAGTCACGTACATACACTGTTGTTTAGCAAATAGTCATGTATGTGGCTGCGTTCAATGTTTTTTAAGTGTTCTAATGGATCAAACTTAGATTTTATGTGTAGGATGGTCCTAGAATGGAGAGAACATGAGCACAGTGATGTAGAAGGGGCAGTAAGGGCAGATCTAATGGCTCAACAAGCTTTGCGGTCATGTGGGCTCTACAAGTTTTGGTGTCTTGGTGGTATACGGGCCAAACCAAGACTGCTGCAGATGCTAGTAGACTATTGGGATACAGAATCAGAGTCGTTCCAGATAGACGGGATGTCCCTCACCATAGAAGTGGAGGACATATACTTTATTACTGGACTTTCCCAACGGGGGGAAGTGGTGAACCTACGCTCTTGCGGGCCTGGAGGTGGCCTCACTATAGATGAGTACATAGCAATGTACTGTTATCTAGACACATAGAAGGTGGGGATTCAGATCCCAACTAACTCCATATAGGTGCTAGGCCTAAAGGCCATTCTACTGACACTGGGCAGGATAGCGGGGCTATCCTCACTCCACCAGGCCTCGCGGCCATTGATTTTCTATGTGGTGGAGTGCATGAGGACCATAGTTTATGACTGGAGTATGACATTATTTAGAAACATGAAACAACAGCTCAGAAACTGCAATATGGGCAGGGTGTGAAACTTCGGTTTCAGTAGCATACTAAGCACATTCTTCTTCGAGCATGTTTCGGGATTAAGCCCTAGAGTTGATGTTCCTCTACACAGGGTTCGAGATCTGGCCCAACGGTGTTGGGTAGATGCGATGCGCAGACTGGGTGGAGGTAGGGTGTCCAACCCCTATCCAGCTGATTTCTTTCTATGGTGGTGATAACCGATAGTTGCCATTGATGATTACCCCTATGCAGGGATAGATTTTCGGGGAGACCCTGACATGTCGCTACCACCAGGATCAGCATACGGTGATATTGGTAACGAATATCGACCCTCTTTAAAAAATTTGAGTTATTTAATTTTTTGTGTTTTCTAATTATATGGAATCAAAAGACATGTTTTTGGGTGACAATACATAGTGACATCCTATCATATGCATGCAGATGTAGGACCACGGCGGCCTGAAGGCTTCCCTCGTCATAGATGGAGGGGAAGAGGGGATGACATTATGGGTGTGGATGCAGAGCGAATGCTCCAAAGCATTCATACCAACTTCGTGAGGCTGACACATAGAGTACCCATGGCGCAAGTCGAGGACTTGCCTGAGGCCATACAACGCCAGGTGGTGGGTGTACCACGAGCATGGGTGTGGTTATTTCGATAGATAGCCAGAGCCATGGTAACATTCCACGATCACAACCCCCCTCCTCCTCCATAGGCTTAGATACCTGGGAGTGATACATTTTGTACTACCGTGTATTTATATTTTGGTGGCTCGAGAGCCCCATTTTTGTATTATGACACTATGTATTACCACATTTTGGATGTTTATAAAAAAAATTTATGATGATCGATTTATTTATTTAAATGCGTAAAAATTTATGTTTGTGATGGGTTTATTGTCTATGAAACAAATTCCAATCTAACACATAGTTAGCATATGAGTCAACAACTTGATTATTAATTCTTGGAACATGTGTGTATGTTATATTGTCAAATTGTCATTCTAACAATCTCACATGTAAGAATATTCTTAATAATGTCGGATACTTGACATAGTACAAACCATTAAGCTATGACACTACTAACTCTGAATCAAGACGTACCTCCAGAGAGAGAACACCATGTGAAATGGCATCCTGTAGAAGCTCGATAATGGAACTATATTTAGAAACATTGTTCGAAGAGGGGCGTAAACATATGCCTCCTGAAGACAATACCTGACCCATAGGAGTATAAATCACCGAAGCAGCAGAGGCTGAGTGTTGAGTGTGACAGCTCACACCATCTGTGAATCCTATGAAGGTGGAAGATTCCATTGACATCAAACTAATCACAAACCCGACCACCATAAGAAAAGACCTACCTATGCAAAACTATACAATAATATACCATAGTTAGGCTTGGCTAAAAATCATGCATAGTACTTTTTAAGATAGAGCCCATTTCTAGGCTTCGCCAAGGCTGTTCAATTATAATCCACTAACTCATAAGCGCCCTTCTCTAACACACGTTTAACGACGTAAGGACCATGCCACATAGGGTTAAACTTTCCTGCCCCAAGGGTTCTTTCGATTGATCCCACAAAAGGACCAAATCTCCCTCACTAAACCTCCTTGGACAGACAGACTTATCATACTGGACCTTAACGCGATGCTTATTCACTTCTAGAGACACCAGGGCATCTCAGCATTGCTCGTTAAGTTGCTATAAGTGGAAAAAACACTCCTCCAATGGAGAAGTGTCTGGTAAGAGCTCTATGGCTAGCTTCAAAGAAGGAATCTTGCACTCAACCAGCAATACCAACTCATCTCCATGTACAAGTTGATATGGAGAAAAACCCATGGCAATCCTAATAGCAGTTCTATAATCCCACAAAGCAGGATATAACATAATGTGCCAATTCATCTTACTTTGTACGATGGTTCATTGGAGAATGGATTTGAGTGATTTGTTCACTGCTTGAACCTGTCCATTCGCTTGAGGGTAGTAAGAGGAGGAATGCTCTTGCTTGTACCCTAACTTTGAGGCCAATTCTTCCATCCTATGATTCTGAAAGTGCATGCCATGGTCAATGACAAGCTCCTTCGGAATACTGAACCGAGTAATAATCTGGTTGAATATGAAGTGTACGGTTGTCTCACCATCGTATTTAACTATAGGCATAGCCTTAGCCCATTTCGTGAAGTAGTCAACAGCCACTATGATATGATGATGTCCCCCAACTGAAGCTGGGTTGCAATCCATGAAATCAAGCCCCCACTTAGTGAAGAAACCGGTGGTGATGATGGGATTTAACGAGGCAGGTCACGAGCGCATATTCCATGCAAACACTTGGCAAGGGTGGCACTTCTTGACCACATCTACACAATCTTTAAATATCAACGGCCAGAAATAACCCTCTCTTAAGATTTTTTGGGATGTAGAAATCCCAGATAAATGACCACCACATTCCCCTCTGTGGCAATCATTCATCACAAGCTCACCCTCCTCATGATTTAAACAATGACATAAAATGGAATCTACCCCACAGTGGTACAAGGTGTTATCCACTATGAGGTAATTCTTGGATACGTGACATAATCGTCGCCATTCATCCCGTGAGAGGTGAGTAGGGACCTTCAATGTTTGTAAATATATGATAATGTCTCCATACCATAGATCCAAAGTTGATATTAAGAAGATGTGCTCATCGACAAACGTATCTTCAAAAACCATCTCCTCCTCCGTTCTTGGGAAATCCGATATAAGCTCTGTAAAAATTAATGATTTCTTTGATTTTGCCAAAACAAACTCGAGATCGAATTCTTGCAAGATGACAATCCATTTATTATACTTTCCCCCAATCATCCTTCGAGTGAGGATGAATCAAAACAAATTGACATGGACTACAACCAAGGTCTGGTGAAGGAGAATATAATGTCTCAACCGTTGAACCGCATGTATGGTAGCTAAGGCAAGCTTCTCAACATGGGAATAATGGGCTTCCGCGTCAATAAGGTTCTGGCTCGGGTAGTATATGACATGCTCTTGGAGCTCCTCGTCCTCTTGAACTAAAACCATACCAATTGTCTCCATGGACGTGGCCACATAAAGTAGGAAGTCATGGCTATAGTCAGGTGGACTAATCACCAGGGCTGATGCTAAGGCTCATTTAAGCGCATTAGAGGACTCCTGGGCTTGCTCATCCCAACAAAAGGTGGTGTCCTTTTTCAAAAGATGCATAAAGCCTCTAGTCAAATGGGCAAATTTGACAACGAATGTCTGTAAGAAGTTTTCCATGCCTTGCAAACATTGAAGATTTCTAATGTTTTTCAGGGGAGACAACTGAAGTATTGCCTCTACCTTCAAAGGGTTGACTCTTATACACTCCTTGGAGACAATGAACCCTAATAAGTGACCAGAATTCATGCAAAAGATGCACTTGTGAGGATTCAACCTGACCAAATAATGGTGGCACCTTTCGAACACTAATCTCAAATGATAGGAATGACACATTCTTTTATGAGAATGAGCAGCAAGGTCATCTAAAAATACCTCAATAATTGATTTGAGATCATGGAAGATCAAGGTCATAGCCCGCTGAAAAGTGGCTCTGGCATTCTTAAGGCCAAAAGGCATCTTTCGATATGCAAAGGTTCCCCAAGGACAAATAAAGGCAGTATTATGTTGGTCCTTAGTTTTAATTTGTATCTGATTGTATCCAGAAAATCCATCCATAAAAGAAAAAACCTCGCTACCCGCACACTCATCCAAAATTTGATCAATAAATGGTGTGGGGAAATTGACTTTAGGACAGGCATGATTCAAGTCACAGAAATCAGTTCATATATGGATTTCTCCCTGCTTCTTATCCACCGAAACAAGATTTGAAACCTACTCCATCAAGGGAACAAGATAGATAAAACCAGCTTTCAACGGTTTTTCTATATCTACCTTAATTACGGGTGCTTTCCTAGGATTCACTGCATGCAAGCATTGTCGAATAGGCTTAGCATTGGGATAATTTTTAATCTCATGTTTAACAATGCGAGGGTTGATACCTAGCATTTTGTCGTAATACCAAGAAAATATATCACGAAATTCTTTAAACAACTCAGTTTATTCTTGAATCTGAGCATGGGAACATTCTGCCCCAATATAGACATTCTCAATCTTTCCAGGATCACGAGAGATATTGATAGGAATGGTAGGATATATATTTGCCATGTTCCCATCAGCCATCAGACCAGGAGAGCTTAATGGAACCATGGGACTACCAATTCTCTCACTAAGAACATTCCTAAAGTCCTCACGCTCCAAGTGGTCAAGCTTGGGAAGAAAATAAGATCTATGATGCAATTCTTCCCAAGGTGGCTCAACCCCTAACATGGCCTCAATAATCGCTTCGTCTAAAGGAAAAAAACTATCAAGGCAATCATGCGTGTGAGAAGATTGAACTCCCATGCAGGAAGCACATACGGGTCCTCCTCCTCCATCCGTGAAGAGGAAGGACTAGGCTCTACAACACTCCCAAGATTAGCTTGATAAGCTACCATAGTTGCAAGCAACGACATGTCTGTCACGATGGGCTCACTCGAAGTATTCGGTGTAGGAAGAATCCAAGGATTTTCTATATGGTTCGTGTGAAAAGACACCGATATCATAGATGTCGAAGCCTCACCGGAACTAGACCCTATCATAAGGATAGGTGCAGGACAACTAAACCTTCCCATAAGGGATGGATACATGCCCAGACCCACACTCCCAGTTGCTGGCTGAGAATGCTCTCCAATCAGGATCGAAGCTCCTGAAGATGTGGTAACTAACAGATTCTTGAATGGCATTTAATCAATCATAACTATCTTCCCATTAAATGGAAAGCATACAACATGAAATAGAGAAGAAGCTATGGCTTGCATACTGTACATCCAATTCCTACCCAGCAAGAGATTATAGTCAAGGGGCACATCAACCACCTCGACCTTTATGGCAATGGTCTTCCCTCCCAAATGGACCTTAAGGGAAGGAAGGATCCCGTGTGGCCTAAATGATCTCCCATCAAAAGCAGTCAACATGGTACCGGATTTAGACAACTGGAGGGAACCTAAACCCTTCCAACATGATAAAGACATCACAGAAGCAGCAGCGCCTTCACCAATCACAGTGCGCTTGATGTTCATGTTAAGACATTGTACATGAATCAAAAAAGACACATAATAAGGCAAGCGAGGCTACAGTCCCGCAGTTTCAAATTTAATCACAGAGGAATAATTATTTTCATTCACACCAAGGGCAGAAAGCAAAGCCTTCCTTTGTGAAGGACAACTCTGAAGTACTTAAGTGCAGACATCGCACAAGGAGTGTGGCCCAAATCCTCGACAATAGAATAGTGCTCGAGAATTAGGATTGTGCCCCGAATGCTTAAGGACTCCCTTAGGAATGCGAGGTGCAGCTTCAGGTTTATCCATAGGTTTTTCAATATGCAAAGGAGTCCCTGGTGGACCAGGTTCCTTTCCTAGGTCAGGTTGTGATGAACCATAGTCCTTCGCATGGGTCACAACCTTCGTAGAACACACCATGTTGATGCAACCATGACTACTAGCCTTTGACAGATTTTGATCACCACCAAACTGATCATGGGTCCTCGAGTTCATGTTTTGATTGTGAGGTAAAGGCTTGGTCAGCACAGCTGGGCCCTATTCTAAGAATCTCAAGGCTTCATCAATACGAGGGCACAAGTAAGTGAGGTGATCCTCCTTACATAACTTGCAAGGAAATTTAACCTTACGTTTAGATTGCTTGTCCCCCCCAGCACTTCAGGCGTTCTTGTCATTAGTATTAGCATTTTCATTCTTATTCCCACCCTTACAATTGTTCTTACCCTTGTTTCTATTCCTTCTGGGTTGTTGGTTACCCTTTTGGTCCGACGATTGCAACGAAATCACACTCGCCATTTGGGTGGGTTGAGGCGAAGCCATGGCTTGTCCCAAAGCAGATTGGTTGATCGATAATTGACTGACATGTTGCACAACTGAATCCATAGGCAAGCACTTGCACAACCAACAATGCCATCGGCATGTGGTCCAGGTTTAACTTTGGGGTCAAAACTAGAACATGGAGCGTTGGGAATGATCTCATATAATAAACCGAATTGAGCATTAATCAAGTCCAATTCTGATGCCCTAAAAATGGCTTGTTCCTCATTTTGAACTCCGGATGTAGAAACATCCTTCACTATATAAGGCAAAAATGACTTAAGGAACCACTCAAGGAGAAACTCCAGCGGTATGAAAGATTTAATCAATCTATTCTATCTACGCCACTCTTGGATATGGTCCGAGATATGCGTGGCTTTATCCTGCCGAAATGTAGACAAGATTTCTGTACCAACGTCGTAACGCACTGGTAGCTGGAAGTGGTTGAGAAAATTCATCACTAGGTCATCGAACAAAGCGAATGACCCCATAGGTAACTCTATATACTATTTTGTGGAAGGCCCTGTAAGGGTGTATTGAAACAGCCTTAAATGGATCAAATATTTAGGTAAGGAATTGGAAGAGCACCATAGGTGAAATGTAGTAACATGTTTGCTCAGATCCTCTCTAGGTTTGCCCTCGAATTTGGGTATGTCCAAGGTAAGCTTAGTGGGGACAGCCAGCCAAGTCAGGTCATGAGATATAGGATCGTTTGTCAGTCTTGACAAGTCAGGAAGATTTAGCGTTGCGAGGAAAGGGATCCTAGGATGACCAGGTCGATGCACCGCTCCCTGATGGTTTTGGTTCACATAGGTCTGATTACCGTAACCACCATGGCCTTGGCCATAGTGCCCTCCTCCCATTTGACCTATGTAGGGTGGCATGGAAGCACCATAATGTGGTGTACCTTGACTATGTGGGGCTACAAATCCATAATTATGAGAGTAAGCAAGTTGTTGATACCCATACCCATAAGGTGAATAACCGTGTCCATACTGCATCCCACAATAAGGTCCATAAGACATCCCATGAGATGTCCCATGAGACACTCCATAAGTAGGAATGTAGGCTTCAAAAGTAATGACATGACCTCCAGAAGTAGGGATATGACCCCCCAAAACAATAGGAGGTACTTGAACTTGAGACACAACTGTGCAAGTAGCAGTAGTATGGACATGACTCGTAGTGACATTCCAGCCCGGAGGACCATCTGAATGAGGTGGAGGAATGACATTCGAAGAACAAGGAACCGAGGATGAAGGGACTTGGGAAATTATGTACGTGGTGTTCCCTATAGTCACTCGTCTTGGATTTGGTATCCTAATAGGATCACTAACCCTAGTTCTAGGAGGAATATGTGATGTAGCTTCCACCGCGGGATGGAAGGTGCAATATGACTCGTGGTCCCAAACCTCTCTGCATGGTAAGGAATGGGAGTGCCCCCAGGTGTAGTGTTAGGCTCAAACTCCGACTCGACATGAAATGTCAAATCATGTGTGGGAATACCAGATATACCATAACTACCATAACTAGTGCCCGTGGGTTCATAATGAGTCTCGTCGTCTGACATTCCATATCGGAGATGCATGAATGGGGGATCATAGCTAGAGTAAGTAGGTCTATCATGAAAAGTACCTATATCAGAAATTACAGGACCTAACTTAGAAATTACAGGCATATCAGGTGAAGGATCATAGGTAGGAGTAAACTCCCCATCATCCACTCGAAGTGGAGAAGAAAGCTCAGGAATACCATCTTCACGATCTCCAATCATGTGTGAATCAATGTGGGAAGTAGTTCACTTGGACCATCTGTTTATATCTCCCAAACGAGGAGAGGTAGAAGGTAGAAGTCCTACTAGATGACAAGAATGGCGAGGAGCCGCATCTGAATCCACAATGACTCAAAAATATAAAAGACTCTAATTACGCAAACCCTAAGCAAGCTAACGTGCATAGAGCATACACCAATAAAATCTAAAGCCAAACACAAGCAATAAATGGTAGGATAAGTGAGCTCCCAAATGAAGCAGGTATGTCTTGCCTAGGAGAGGCTTGAGACTCCCATACACAACAAGCAGAGGTACGTAACCAATTATTGTGGCCCTCAGCTTCAACATGTAAAGCGACTGTGTTGTCCGACCCCAACTTGGCTGGGACACCTACAGAATAACCCCTACAAAGTACCCCCTTAATATCCTAGGTAAGGCAACTAAGGTCACCTCAATATAATCAATGCTCAGGCGGACAGTCGTAGGTGGGATTGACCATATGGGCAAGGTAACAAATCCTGAAACTCTCGAAAGAGCCCCCAGATACGAATACAATCCTGGAAATATCTCCGGTGCTACTCGGTTATGACTAAGGGTCATCCCAATCAATAACCGCTCACACTTCCTTGTGCTTAACTCCCTTTTGAGAGGAGGATCCTGAGAAATACCAATTATACCAAGGAATTTCACACTCTCATCTAGACAAACACATACATGTTGTTGTTTAGTGGTCTTGGAGAATTTACTGGCAATGAACTATTCCAAGACCCTAAAACCTAATCTTGTTGGTGAACCCTATAAAAGAAAAAGGTGTAATCCATTTTAATTAAGCGCTGATTTTATTTGGCTTTATTGCTCAAAAGAGATAGATGGTCGTGCAACTAATCGTGTTAAGACGCAACATGAAGCAAAATGCACACCTAACAATCAATGCAAATGCATTGTGTTCAATGAAAACAGGGTATGCTACTACGTGAAACGCAAAATTTTTCTTCAAATGATAAGTGCAATCATTCCTATATGAAGTCTTGACTAATACTTGAAAGAAAAACCTAGTGCAAGTACCATACAAAATGAAAAAATGCAATGCATAATGATGCAAATAAGCAAATATTTTTTGGATTTTTTGAAACAAAAATGAGATACTAAAGCAAAATAATGATTCTACTACCCCCAGACTCAGCAAGCACACTCAAACAACACTCACACAAAGTACTAAGGTAAAATAAATTTAATGCACTAATCTCAAAACAAAAAATAAAAAAATGCAATGACAAGAACATTCTTTAAAAAAGAAATTTAACCAAAAAAAAATGTCTCTGGTCAGAAATAGAGGTGTATACAGACTCTAGCAGTGTCAAAGGAGACTCATCAATTATAAAAATTCACCCAGCAACAATCAATATTCCTCTAGAAGGAAAAACTAAGGGCATACACGACTGTTCGCAGTAAACCTGCGTATGTACATGGATATATCAGTGAAAACCGTGTATGTCCTTTTGTGTGAGAGATGTATTTAATTTTCATCTCACGGACGAAGAAGAACTTTTGGCAATCCTGTACTCATATGATTCAGTACTTTGTTTTGATACATATTTCTTTCTTAGGATTTTTGACTCTTATTATCCTTTTGGCTTTCAATTCTTGGCATGGGATCATTTATATATCATATATTGCTTACCCTTCTTCCTTTCAGTGGGTCTTTTGCTGTCACCCCCTAGGACATTTTTAATTGTGAGATGGATGGAGCCTCGAAATAGTATTCTAGACCTTTTGATCTTGAGTTATTTTATAGGGATTAAGTAGGACTTCAATGTGTTCACAGCCATTTAGGAAAACTGTTTAAACTAGAAGAATTTCTTTCAGATAAAACAATAGTACACAGTCTTATAATCAAGGATTTTAATCAATCCAGAATTCAGATGCTCTCCATGCAACCAAAAGCTTGCTTCTTTTTATTGAAATCAAACAAAATTTAACTAAAAGCAAACTGAAATAAAGTAAACCAAAAATAAACAACCAAATCAATGTATTTATGTACAAGATAATCAAATAAATATATAAATAATCAAGAAAAATAAAAATTTGAGAACTAAACGACTAACTGGTCAGTTCTCTTCCCACCCCTATAAACCTGGCAACTTGTAAGTTAAAGGGCTAGGCTTAACCACAAAATGAGAAAGACCTAACCATTATCTAATTCTACTGTTCTTGAAACAAAAACTACATCTACTATTTTACAATCAATCTCATCAGCCCATGAACATTGAAGGAGATCGGGCTGGGTGTCTGATATGTTGCTGGCTTCTTCTGATTCAAAGTTTCCCAGTTCAAGTTCACTTAGATAATTTCCCAATACAAAACTCACTGATTCATTTTTCTCTTCCAATTGTGTGACATTGTGTTTCATGTAGGGATCTCTTAATATTTTAATCTGATTTGAACTTCCCTTTTGAGGCAACCACATGTGTGACCAATCTGAAGCAAAATACCCATTTAGTCTTGTTGACCAGTCTCGATTCAAAATAATTCCATAACCATCAGGTATGTCTACTACCACAATATCAATGTACTAAGAGATCATTTTATTTGCAGATAATCGAATCAGGACATCCTCCATTTCCCCGACTACTTTCACATTGGTCCTGTCTAATTGAGTAACCTCCCAGGTAGTAGGTTTAGGTTGTCCATTAATATTTTTGCATACTGCAAGTGGCATAACATTTACCGATGATCCTGATTATACCAAACAATTGTGCACATTATGGTTTAAAATCTCCAAAGTCAAGAGAAATGGTGGGGTTTTAAACCTAGTCTTACCTTCCACACTTGCTTTAACAATCTCTTCTACAGGCTGGTTGTTGGTGGGAAGTTCTTCCTCTAGTACTTCAGGTGCTTTGAGATTTTCCTTGATATTACCCGCTTTGTCTTCAATAGGCTTAGCAAGCATGTTGACTTTTTTTGGATCTTGACTGCTAATAGTAAGTTCAGGAATTTTATCATCTGTGTTGTTCTTCTATAGTTTCTTTACATTCTCTTGCAATTTCTTGATCTTTGGGAGTATTGAATTGTCTTTATTCACCAAATTCTAGCTTCTTGTTGTCACATTTGTTTTCGATATCTCATCATGTTTCAAAGTACCTTCTTCTATATCAAAAAGTGACACAATCCCATAATACCAAAGCATCATTCTCTTGTTTTTCTGTGGATTTACCACCCTTTTCTTCTTCATCATTAGCCTCTATTAATTTGGAATCCAACAGCTGATTCATCACTAATGTCATTGAATTTATCCATTGAGGACAATTTTTTTCAGAATGGGTTTGTTGGTGGAAAGTGCAAAAGTTATCCATAACTACCTCCGTTAAGTTCATTGATGCAGGACTGTGTGGCGGAGGTTTAGACTGATTGTCATCCTCTCTTCTCTTGTAGTAAGACTTATATGCTTTCTGAGCTTCCTTTTCCTTTTCCAAATCTATTATTCTATTAGAAATTTTCTGCATCATCTTTAACATTCCTTCAAAATCATGTGATTGCTCCTCTTTAGGCTTAGACAGTAATAAGGCTTTCTTCCCAAAAGTTTTCTCTCTTGACTACTCAGGATAATCTTCTATGCTTTCTTTTTCAACTTCTACTCTCACAGCCTCTTCATAAGTCTTTGATAACGTAGGTTTAACTTGAGCCTTTGAAAACATGGCCAAGTTAGGCCCCAAAGCTGAAGTATAATACTCAATCAAAACTTTATCAGAGGGCTTACCAGCTGTAGATAAATTCTTAAGATAAGCAGCAAACCTTTGGGTAAAACTATGCACCTTTTCTTTTCTTTCTTTCTTTAAAGTGCATAGTCCTTTAATGAGAGCTGTGTGAGTCTTATGGGCTTCATATTTGCTTCTGAATATCCTTTCAAAAGTATCCCACTCTAGTATTGAGTTTGCAGGTAGACCAAAATACCATGAGGTTGCTGCTCCTTTAAGGGTGTGTGGAAAAAGTCTGCAAAATACATCTTCGTGTTCTCCATCCTTTAGTCCTTCTATGTCCAAGTAGAAGCTTTGAAAATGATCATCTACTAAAATATTTTCACTGGGATCAAACTTAGGCAGCATTTTTTCAAAATATTGAGGTAAGTCATGCAAAGGAGGTGTTAGGTTTAAAGGTGATATGGATTTCCAAGCAAGTGGTGGATTTGGTGGGTTAGGTGGCTTGTTTGCATTTACGCCTGCCATGAATCTGGGTGGAGAGTGAGGTGGTGAATGAATAGGAGAATGAACAGGTGAACAGCAAGGTGTGTTTGGGCCCACTTGATTCAAAGGCTAAACAACTTCCTGCAAGGCTGTTTCGACCAATTCTTCCAAATCTCCAACCAAAACTGAGTCTTCCAATACAGGACGGTCTTTTTTCTTATACTCTCTTCTGGGTAAATCAGGGATATTCAGTAATCCTCCAATACTTTTCACATAAGTACTAGTATGTCTTATCAGATCATTAACAACTTCGTTGTCCACAGAATACAAGTGTTCTTTCCACTTCTCTTCAGGAATCGGATTGGGAAATAAACTACTTTCTGAACTATCACTAGTGGAGTAATTTCGAGCCAATGGGTTTCCTCGGCCAACCATGCACTGGTGACCCTCCTTCTAGCGCCAAAAAATGTTGAGGCCTATAAAATCGCAGGCGACAACAACAAGGGATTCTCCCCAATAAACGTTCCCAACTAGCCCGTTACTGTTTGGTATTGGGAATCCGTCTGATTTACGGTCCAGCTACCGTAGGTCAAGTAACCAAAATAAAGGGTTTTACCGGTTATGGCCTGGTCCACCGTGTATCTTTTTTAGTTTTTAGTTTTAAGTATGAGATGCAAATGCCTATCTAAAATGTAGATTGATAGAGAATACAAGGAGCAGTCACAATGTGATGCGCAGGTTCTTACCTCTCGTCTTAACTCTCTCGCATCTAAATCACACACAACAAGAAAACTAAAACTAACTTAACTAAATTGTCCCTAGGGAGCGAGATTATCATTTAATGAGTAATGTATTAATGTTCATGAATTAATAAAAATCACAGGTAGTTGTTCTTTATTTCAAAACACATAAACATGAATAGATAGATCAACAACAAGATAGCTCATTGTTTATGAAAAGAATTCATTACTCATAGTGGAAATTTCATAAAATAAACTAGAGAGCATGCATACAAGAACATAGGTTCAACAAGTTAGAATGATCTCACAGTAAATGGACAAAAGCTGAAAATGAAATAGTTCCCCTTCAACAGCATCCATTGCACAGCATTTGAACATTCCACCAAAGCTCTATCCAATAGGAAAAATTGTAATTATCTATTGCAAAAGGAAATAATTCTTCTTACAACATGTTCTCACAAGTCTAACTGGGAAAAATTCCCCTTTCCTTATCAAACTATTCTATACTTATACAAAAAGCAAAACTTTTGGGCTGCCCCAAATGACTCTTGGGCTCCCCCAATGTTTCAACTCCCAAAATTTGTCCTCTAGTGAGTGCTCATACATTTTACAATGTTTAAACAAAAACTAATAAAGCACTTCTAAGTAGAGGTCTCCGCTTGAACATTTAAGAACTTTTTCCACGCTTGTGATTCCGCTGCTATGCTCTCAAAATTCTAAAGGTTCAAGAAAATGAATGTTGATCTCATATTTAGTAGCCTGATTTTTAACTACTTCAATTCTGGCTGGGATTAAACGCAGCTGATATTCAAGAAAATGGATGCTCACTGCTGCATGAGCTATGACATCTTTCAGGATCTGCTCATCCAAGTCCTTGACTTGTTGTATCTTCTACTCATCCTCCTGATACCTGCTCTGTAGCATTTTTGTGAGCAACTCATGCTCTGGTAATGCCTCTAGTCTTTGTTTTGTAGCAACTTGACATCTGTTGTAGGTGACCAGCACCCTTCTACAGTATTCAGTACAAGCTCCTCTTGTTTTCCTCACAGCTTTCATGAACTCCTCTGCTGTGTTTATTGCAAATTCTAACAAATCATAGTCCCGCTTTAAGCTGCATTGATATTTAGCTGGTAAATCTACAGGAATTTATTCATTTCTCTCTATCCTTACTATCCTTCCAGTTAGGACTTCCAAAATGTCCTCAAACCTATCTACAAAATATGAGATAGTCTCCAAAATTTCCTCCAATTTGTTATCTATCTGCAAGACTTTACATCTTTCCTCTTCAATAGACACCTGTAGCTGGTGCATTCTTCTTCGTTGGGATAGGACATGCTCCCTTAGAGGATGGATATTAGTTTGTTTTTTACTAGCATCCTTCAGTGATGCTTCTAATGAAGTAATCTATCCTTCAAAATCTGCTACTTGCACTTGGAATTGATTTTCTTTCTCTTCCATGGTAGCCCTCTGTGCCTCCAACTCCGCCACTTTGCTTTGCATCTGGTCCTTTTATGTACTAAGATTTTCATATGATTCTTTGAGTTCATCCTTTTATGTCTTCAACACTTGATATTCTTGATGTAACCTTTGCAATTCTGCTAGGTTATTCTGAGCATCCTTACCTGTCCTTTCAATGGAAACTTCCAAAGTCATCTTGTTTGGTTATTCTACTTTTGAATTCTTCACTTCATTTTGCATGTATTCAAATTTCCTCTTCAATTTATAACCTTCATTTCTCTCCTTATTCAAAGTTTCGTTCAACTGAGTTGCATTCCTTTTCGACTACTCCAGATCCGTCAACATTCTATTTACATTATCTTCAGTGGCTTATGTCAACGCCACTTCAGCTCTTGTTGTTAAACTCGAATCTGCATCTGTCCCATGCACCAAATTTTTATCAGTTACCATCATGCCTGGTTGTCCCCTTGTTTCAATTTTTCTCTCAGTCCTTTTGACAATCCTCTTTTTCTCTTTGTCATAAAAAATGGTGCTAAAATATGGGACTTCTTCTCTTTTCTTTTGCACAAAAGGTATCAGATTCAATTCAGAAAAAACAACTTGTCCTATATTGCTGCCAGAGTGTGCAACAGGCTCCTGGGAATCAAGATTATATTGTCCCTACCCCTGATCTGTCTGATCCTCTACTTCTTGGATGTCTGTTGGGTCAGAATTTTGTTGGTCTGCTGTAGATCCTGTCAGCCTCAGACCTTCAGCTTCTTTTTGTTTCTGCTTCATCTCTTCATCTTCTTTCTTCTTTATTTCTTCTTCTGTCTTCTTTGCAACTTCCTCTGCATTCTTTGCTGCTTCCTCTACATTCTTTGATGGTTCCTCTCCAGCTTTCTTTGTTTCTTCTTCTTCGTTATTAAGCCAACTTTTTGCCTCCTATGCTAGCCTCCTAGTATCCTCTTCCCTTTTCTTGGCCTCCTCTTCTTTAGCATTCTTCTGTGCAGTTTGGCCCTTACCGCCTTTGATAGTAATTTTCTGCTTAAATATTCTCTTCAATGCAGTCTTATTCCTTGCATTCCTAAAGATTTCCTCATCCTTTTCCGAGAAATTTGCATATTCAAAATAAACATTTGCTTCTTTGCAATGCTCTGCAACCTTATTTTGGGAGTCATTTCTATGGAAGCTCATCTCTCCAAAATGAAACTGCTCCAATTCTTGTACAATTTTAGTAGCTCTTTTAATATTTGTAAATTTATAGCTTCCCAGCCTGAAAGGTATGGCAGGATAGGTTGCCTTCTTGTGTTCAAATAGGAAGCTTCCTACACCATCTAGGCAAACTTGCCTAACTGCTTCTTTATGCACTACATAATCAGTGGCATATTGGGGTAGTAGGGAAGGTTCCCTAGTGCAACCATACATTCTTATGTACATCCCTTCATCAGTCAAATAATAATTTGCATGCTCCTCGATGACTTTAAATGCCTCCTCAGACATACAATTGCATTTTGTTAGGAAAATAAAATTGTATAAAGGCATAATAAAATGTTCACATATCTCTTCATAGTGGTTGTAATACTTGTTTTCCCAAAATATCTTATATGCAGTGTACACAAGGGTTCTGTCCCTGTCCCAGATACATCTTAAGGCTGAAATGGCTGGATGCATAGTATACAGTCCACTAAGATGGAACTCATATAAAACTCAGACTTCTTCTAGGACACCCCTCCCAGAGCCGAAGAAATGCAAGCTGAGAGGCTATTGGACACAATGTTTTCCCAATTGAATACAGTCCCCTGGGTGGCCACATATAAAATAATAGGGATCCATCCCAACTTGAAGCTCTTACCATGAGCTCTCCCAAACACTCTATGTTTGCATCAATGCTATAAATCTATAAGGAGCCTGAGAGTGGCTGTGTCATACTCTCCTAATGGCCTGGTTCGAAAGTTCTTCCCAGGTATCATCATCCTCTTCACTGTTTCAACCAGGTCCAAGTTTATTTCTTTCAACCAATCTTCAGCTACGTAAACCTGGGCCGGGGGTAGGTGATATGCCAATGATACATAACTAGGACTGTAGGAAGCATATCCCTATTTGACAGTATTGGCTAAAATGATAGTTGTCACATCTGCCCTAGGCAGAATCCATCCAATCACCTCAGAACATGGGAACAACTCAATTCTAGTGGTTATATTCATAAGAGTTGACTTCTCTATGTTGGCATATATGGTCAATTCTTCAAATCCAGCATCGGGCACATTTTGATTTGAAATCATCCGATATATTTCACACCACTTATAATCAAGCTCTGTTAGTTTTTCAATATTTAAGCTAGCATTATCATAAGATCTTTTCACTGAGAGAATAACAAGCACAGCAATCACATAAGCACATCACAAGAGACAAGAGACAAAAATATTTTAGGAGGGGAAACCATAAATGGAGAAAACCCCTCAACTTCCTCTAAGATAGTATCACCACAAGATGTGATCCCAAAACAGTAAGATGACCTCCCAACACAATAGCAGCCTTCTGTCTTCTGTCAAGCCCAAGAATTTCCTTCTCCAAAAGTGCGCCACACTTGAGAGAGCAAGTGATATAATTCACAAGTGATAAATAGAGAGACACACACTCTCTATTTATATTAGTCCATTCACTTAATTTTCCATTTCACACGTAGGCTCAACCCTAATAATTACTACTCGAGCCTACACCTTAATTAGTGTATAATAACCCAAGTGCCCCGAAACTGTGGGGACTTACCTAATGACTTGACATGACTTGATTACATTATTAATCCTCCCGATCGAAACATCGGGGCATAACCACATGACTCAAATACATAATAGAAACATCCCGGAATAAACATCGGGTAACAATACATGAGACACATAGAAGAATACATTCCGAAGTTACATATACATCAACACTCCCTCTTAACTAGGAAGGTATTCTTTCGACACAATTTTTCAGCACTGGTCTTCTTCTCTGCATCAACTGGATCATCTTCGTCTTTGAGTCATCTTCGTCTTCAAGTCATCTTCGTCTTCAAGTCATCTGGATCTGGATCATCTCTCGATATAGATCAACACAAATGGCATCTCTGGATCTAGATCATCACTCGATCTGGATCATCATCACTGCTGGATCTGGATCATCACTCGATCTAGATCATCATCTCTAGACTGGATCTGGATCATCACTCGATCTGGATCATCATCTCTGGACTGGATCTGGATCATCACTGCTGGATCTGGATCATTACTCGATCTGGATCTCTCGGAGTCATCATAACTGGATCTGGATCATAGCTCGATTTGGATCTCCACTGGTCATCATCATGGGTATACTATCTCGTCATAGGAAGTTCTACAGAGCCAGCCCTTTTTCATGCTGGATGTAGGCCTACTCCTCATGTAGGTCTTCACCCAGCACTTACATCTGACCTACTCGTCAGAAAGGCCCAGAACTTACGTCTGATCAACACATGATGCGAAGACTGGCTCAATCATCTCTATCTGATCAACACATGATGCCAAGATAGATACTGCACTTACATCTGATCAACACATGATGCGAAGACTGGCTCAATCATCTCTATCTGATCAACACATGATGCCAAGATAGATACTGCACTTACATCTGATCAACACATGATGCGAAGAATGGCACTGCACTTACATCTGATCAACACATGATGTGAAGACTGGCTCAATCATCTCTATCTGATAAACACATGATGCCAAGATAGATACTGCACTTACATCTGATGAACACATGATGCGAAGAATGGCACTGCACTTACGTCTGATCAACACATGATGCGAAGACTGGCAGAGCACTTACATCTGATCAACACATGATGTGAAGACTGGCTCAATCATCTCTATCTGATCAACACATGATGCCAAGATAGATACTGCACTTACGTCTGATCAACACATGATGCGAAGATTGGAACAGCACTTATGTCTGATCAACACATGATGCGAAGACTGGCTCAGCACTTACATCCACCCAGACAGGAACACATCCTATCACAGTGATGGAAGGGCATGCACTCACATCTGATCTTGTAGTAAACTACAATCACATTAGAATGGCCCCCAGTCCTTCTCGACTGAGCTACCTGGTAACTGACCAGGCGCCTCCATTCTCCTCGAGAATGGCAGTTGCCCTTACATCCGACCTGCTCGTC
>LPNX010461589.1:110024-142223 GCA_001517045.1 Pseudotsuga menziesii
GAGGTTCTTCAAGAGTTAAGTTCTTCATATTCCTCATTGCTTGAGGGATCTTCTTTGGATGGTGAGAGCCGGATCTTCAAATGCTCCCGTCTTATCTTCTCTTCTTATGGGTAGAGCTTCTTCTTTTTCACGGAATCTTCTGAAAGTAATCACTTCCTTCTGGAACACATCCCTTGAATGAATGAATTCTACAATCCTGGAAGGCCATTCAAGGTGGCCATCACCACTTCTGCATTCTTCACTACTTCAATTTGTTCTTGATTTGAGAGACTCTTATGACTGCATGATCTCTGCATTCACATTCTTCAACTAGTTTCTTTAGGTCATATTCTGATTTTGTTCTTTCCTTCAAATAGCTTGAAATTCAGAAAGACCTTCAACAGCTTTGCTTGCACTAGGTAGTGCTCTGTAATGCACATGTGCAAGCCTTCTATCCCAAATCTCATTTGGCTCTACTATGTCATGGATCAAGGCTTGTTCTTGGATGTCCCTTCAATTTGTACAAGCCTCCTTCTTGTTCTCCAATCACTACCGCACCATCGATAGTCTTTTCTTTTGGCCATATGATGACTTGACCATCTATGAATGCAATCCGCATTCCTTTTACATCAATGCTGAAACAAACAATACTTCTTTCATTATTAGAGACTTACCAGAGTCTAGCTTGTATGAAGATTCCCCACTACCTTTTATTGGATATTGGTAGTCATCTCCTAGTTTCACCTTGTGAGGTGATTCATGTTCTGACAGTCTCACAAAGGATTCCTTGAATCCCGTCATATGTTTGGAAGCCTCATTATCTATGAGCCAATAATCACTTCCATGAGTAATGTTACCTGTGAGAGCTGATATCAAAACATATTCATCTTCACTTGAAGAATCTTCACTTTCATATCTGGATCTCTTTTTGGATGGTTCATCATCCTCTGCAGCATGAGCATGATGTCTTCTTTGGCCTCGTCTCCCTCTGAAACTGGAACCTCCATACTCATGTAGGTGTCCAATCCATTTTCTTCAAAGAGATCATATACTTCTAGGCTTGGAAGTTGTCAACTTCCGCAAGCTTTTCACTAAGCTTATGTAATATATCATATTGAAATGAGAACCTCAAATGGAAATAGCAATGGATTAGATCTTACCGATTTGAGGTGTCTGTCCTTGTCCCGGAGTTCGCTGATCTAGGGTTTGTTGCAGAAACCCTAATTTTCAAAACTTGGAATCTTTTAGATCTGATTGGATGAACAGATAGATCTCTTCAAATGGAGCTGTCCAATGTACTCTTTTTCTGAAAATAGTGGAGGGAAGCTCCCGGAACAAGAAGCCCTAATTTTCTGATTTCTTTTGCAGAAATGCCTGTTACTGTTTCTGTGATATCTCTGAAATTAATGATCCTCTGTGTCTAAAATTTCTCTCTAAGGTAACCTCGCATGTCCCTGATCCAACACCATAGGTTTCATCAGTATTTGTTTCACCATTTTGTATTTATGATCATTTTCCCAAGGTGACCTGTTACTGGACTGTTCAGAACAGCAAAGTTGTATGGCATGCCACGTGTCACTGGTTCATCTTCTGAGTCTGAACTTTGTACCACAAAAATTAAAGTTTGTTCCATTTCTGGAACATCTTCAGGAATTCCATTTGGACCTCTGTAGCCAAAGATATTGCAGATCTTCCCAAGTGTCCTGTTTATGGATGATTTATGGAAGAGGATGGAACCCTAACTTGGAGAGATCATATCTCCAAGAATATAGAGAATCAGAGGCAGACCTTTGGAAACCGTGTTCACCAGGAGTTTATCTTTGGCCCCTACAATTTTCAGCTTCTGAGACTTCACCAATATCGGAATATAGCGACTGTACCAAAACGTAGCATTTTTAGCATTTAGGGTTTCTCTAGCTTGGGGTCAAACTAGGGTTTGACTTTCCCAGAGTTTCACCCAACCAAATTTCTTGATCCAGGTCTCTAAACTTCGGTTTTGATGAGGAGAATAATCCTATGTAGGTCTCACTCAAAAATTCCTCTTCTGTAGAAAGCCCTAATTTCCACATCGAAACTGAAAATGCTTGAAATTGAATTTCGACGTATCGACAGAACGATACACCATTTAATGGAGAGTCATCTTAGCATACTTTTGCTGAAAATATGTGGAGGAAGATTCACAAAATAGGAAGCCCTAGTTCCTGTAGCTGCACAATGTCTTCTTCTCAGGTTAGCTCTGATACCATGTTAGTTTTTCAATATTTAAGCTAGCATTATCATAAGATCTTTTCACTGAGAGAATAACAAGCACAGCAATCACATAAGCATATCACAAGAGACAAGAGACAAAAATATTTTAGGAGGGGAAACCATAAATGGAGAAAACCCCTCCACTTTCTCTAAGATAGTATCACCACAAGATGTGATCCCAAAACAGTAAGATGACCTCCCAACACAATAGCAGCCTTCTGTCTTCTGTCAAGCCCAAGAATTTCCTTCTCCAAAAGTGCACCACACTTGAGAGAGCAAGTGATATAATTCACAAGTGATAAATAGAGAGACACACACTCTCTATTTATATTAGTCCGTTCACTTAATTTTCCATTTCACAGGTAGGATCAACCCTAATAATTACTACTCGAGCCTACACCTTAATTAGTGTATAATAACCCGAGTGCCCCGAAACTGTGGGGACTTACCTAATGACTTGACATGACTTGATTACATTATTAATCCTCCTGATCGGAACATCGGGGCATAACCACATGACTCAAATACATAATAGAAACATCCCGGAATAAACATCGGGTAACAATACATGAGATACATAGAAGAATACATTCCAAAGTTACATATACATCAACAAGCTCTACCCTGGTGGTAGCTCTAGTATATTCATAAATATATTCTACCTTAGTAATTATCTCCACATCAGGTTCTCCCTCAGCAACAAGAGCCTTATTCTTCTGTCTTTTAGACATTTCTCCTTTGAAGAAGTTGCCCTGTCATAAACCAAAATGCATTTAGGCTATTTGAGATTTTAATCAGTATTCGAAGAATGAAGAAAAATTGTATAAACATTTACCTCTTCCATATCTGCAACAGCTTAATCTATCACAATGCAAATGAAAAATCGAGAATAACTAGCAAGAAAACTTCTGAAATTTATGTCTGAAAAATCCTAAGTCCGTCTGCAACTAACAATAATCATGATTGACAATATGCATCATTTAAACCAAAACGCAATCCAACTTCTCGCCCAAATCGAAACATCCCCATACAGTAATCGAAACACGCAAAACAAACCCTCCGGTGTCCAAGAAAATAGGGCAATTGTCTACGATCAGAAGACAACCGAAAAAGTTCACCCTAGATGTCCATAAGCAATCCCACAAAAAATGGTACAAACAGTGTAACGCTTGTCTGGACAAACCTCCTAATCCATCGGACTGGGGTCGAAAATCCATAATGGCTCATACAACCTGAAGAAACAAAAACCCCCCACTGTAAATGTTGCAAAACTGACCAATACTCTACACCGTAAGGATGCAAAATCTGACTTAGACGACCAACTACAAATGGTGGGAACACCTAACCAGAGGACAAAACCCTAGTTCCAAAACTGATCAATAAAATCAAAAGAAGGAGAAACCACGGTTGGCCTACCTGGAAAACAAACTGCAGTTAATGTGATGGTCTGAAAAATCCACAACAGCACACCAAACACACGAAATCCTGACAGCTAAGCACAGATGCACAGTTTGACAGTGAGGATGGAGGCAAACATGAATTCACAAAGATAAAAAATAAAATAATAACCGTCCCATATATATAGACCTCAGTTGAAAAATGTTGGTGGGAAAAAGCTTCTATCGGATAGCGGAACAACTAAAGCATCGGGCGGTTAAACTGCTAATGAGCCACAACAGTGGGCGACGGACGGACTAGGAGTTCCGCAGCACAATAAAAATGGTGAAATAAAACACTAACCTTGCAGCATCGGACCTCGAAATCACCATAGAATCGGATGACTATTTCGCTAAAGAGCCGCAATGGAAAAATTTACATGGACGAAAAGTTCCACAGACCAGTCAACATTGGAGAAAACTAGAACAAATCGTCGACAAAAATCAAGTGAACCATCGGCGAAAGGAAAAGCTATATGGCGGATAGTTAGTTCGCTCCGGAGCTGCAACAATGGAACACAATTAGACTATGGCCTCTGATCAAAGTCAAAACATTCCGAAAAATCATCGCAAAGCAAAAAGTTGAAACAATAAAACCCCGTGATCGGCGAAAGAAACAACTATCCATCGGCCCATTCTTTATCTGTCTTCTGAAACAGCGGCGATACAGAATATTGATACTCCGGCCGCGATAAAATAAAAATGCCAATGGTCCAAAGAAACAAATGCAATAAAGTTCATCGATGAACATCATAACTATCCATCGGGATGTTCATAAGTAGGATTTCGTAATGGAGGCTACGAAGATGACTACGGCCCCGATTCACTATCCAATATACTTTCGACATTGAAAAATACTGACGAACCAAAACCTCAAGTTCGAATCAACATCATCAGCAGACAAAAATATTCATACATATTCTCAAAAATGATCAACAATATACCTTAAATTAACCTCAAAAATATCAAACTCGCAGCAGAGGAACAACAAAGTTCAGCAATCCAAACAAGTCTAAGCAAGACAAAATTAAAAGGAGGGTCCAAAATTTTAAAAAACTTGGGAAAACGTTGCATCTACAACACATCCTCATTGTCATCATTAGAAACTAGAATTGGAAACCTGTTAAGGAAGTTGGAAGAAGAAGAAGAAGGCACAATCGCCGAATCAGGATCGTAGGCCAAAGATGGCACACCCGCCAAGTTAGGCTCGCGAGCCAAGAGATTTTCATCAAATTTAACATCTCTTCTAATAATTATATCATGTGAATGGGGCTGAAGAATTCTATAACCTTTTACATCTTCAGAATATCCAACAAATATGCACGTTTCACTTTTAGGCTACAATGCTTTCTGTTTTTCATCCATAATGTGAGCCCATGCTTCACAACCGAACACACGAAAGTGACTTACATCTGGTTTAATTTTACTCCATGCTTCTTCTGGTGTTATACCTTGTAAAACTTTAGTGGGTGTGTGATTAACTATGTAATTTGCACAATTTATGGCCTTAGCCCAATATTGAAGACTTAGTCCCTTAGATTGGATCATACAATTATCCATTTCTTTTAAAGTGTGGTTTTTCCATTCAGCTACACCATTTTGTTGTGGTGTATATGGAACAGTGTGTTGTTGTTGGATTCCTTATTCAGTGCAAAAAGTAGTGAACTTGTTGTTAACATATTCTCCTCCATTGTCAGATCTTAACTTAATACTTTGATGACCAGATTGTTTTTCAACAAGGGCCTTATAGGCCAAGAACATGTTAAATACTTCTCTCTTAAGTTTTAGGAAGTAAACCCAAGTGCATTTGGAGTAGTCATCAATGAAATTTAAGAAATATTTGAAACCAAAAAAGGAAGCAGATGGAAGAGGGCCACACAAATCACTGTGCACAAGCTCCAAGGGAACCGAGGCATGCCAAGAGGCACGTTTGTCAAAACTGTCCCGATGATGTTTTTCAAGTACACAACCAGAACAAACACCATCCTTGCAAGATACCATCAGAAGACCAGTCACCATATTGTCTTTACATAGTTGTTGCAATGAGCGATAATTTAAGTGACCAAATCACTCATGCCAAATTTTGCTCAAGTTGTCACTATGAGAAACAAAAACTGAAGGAAAAGGTGATGACCCAAAGTTGTTAAATTTGTACAACCTGGTAATATCATCAACAGTTCCAGTAGCAAGGACATTTTGAGGATTTTTAAAATCTTTGATTACAACTTGGTGAGGTGTAAACATCACAATTTTACCTTCACCTGAATGAGTAATTTGATAGACTGATAACAAATTGCAGGAAATTTTTGGAACACATAGAACATCACTGAAATGACCATTTTCTACTGGAACTGTTCTAGATCCTACAACACTTAGAGATCTATCATCACCAACAAATATTGGTTTGGTGTTACATTCATGCATAGTAGAAAATATGGCTTGATCCGTAGCCATATGATAAGATGCTCCAGAATCAATGAGCCATTCAATTGAACTAGAAGAAGAAGATGCAGTATAAGAGTAACTAGAAGCACAAAGTGCATGTCCATTAGAGGTAGATTCTGAAGACGAATCTAGGTTGATGTGGTGCTTCTTCATTGCTGCTTCCAAGGCTGCCATCTTCTTAAAACACTTAGATTCATCATGATTATCTTTCCCACAAAAATTACAATGACGCTCAGTCTTTTTTCCTTTTTTCTTGGATCCTTTGTCATTTTTTAAAGAAGGAGCTGACTGAGAGGGTTTGGGACCCTTGTTGTTTGGATTATTATTGTGAAAATTCTATTTCTTGGGAGGCTTGGACTTTTCTTTCTATTGGGACAATAAGGCTTTCCCAGATGTATCTGCATTGTTAATTATTCCAAGATGAATGAACTTATCTTGCTCTCTAATTAAAGAATCACAAAAGGATTCAAGGCTAGGATCTTGATAGCTAGATGTTTTCAAGGATTCTTTCATGGAGTAGAATGTAGATACAAAAATAGAATATCCAAGTCCAAGTTTAGAAAGAATATGATAAATACATTGTTTGTCTTCTTTCTTAATCTTGCATTCTGCACATGAGAGTCTAAGAGTTTTATACTTAGATAAATAGTCTTGAATTCATGAAAAATCATTTGGATTCAAGGAAATCAACTCATTCTCAAGTTGATGGCCCTGAATTTCATTGTGTTTACCAAACACAGATTCCAACTGTTCCCAAGAAAGATCAGGTTCATCAATTCCAGATATGTGGAATCGCAAATCAGTAGAGATTGACATCCCAATCAATCCACTAGCTTCATCACATCTATTTTTCCA
The DNA here is from genome assembly GCA_001517045.1 of Pseudotsuga menziesii. Lineage (NCBI taxonomy): Eukaryota > Viridiplantae > Streptophyta > Pinopsida > Pinales > Pinaceae > Pseudotsuga > Pseudotsuga menziesii. The sequence continues at coordinate 116,990 of LPNX010461589.1, forward strand.
TTTAATTTTCTTATCATCATCAGTGGGTTCTGTTTCTTTCCCTAATTTTATCCTAAAAAGTCCCCTACTTTGCAAAACATCCTCCATACGAGATTTCCATAAGAAATAGATAGAACTTGTAAGTATAATATCACAAGGGGCGGCCATACTGTAAATTAATGGCTAAAAGAATAGGAACTAACTATTTGGATGCAAAGAGATCGAAAAAATGTGCTGTTTAAAAAAAAACGTCATTGAAAACGGATTTTGGATGATGGAGTTATGCTTGATCAAAGAAAATGTTGAAGATGTCCCCAATAGTGATGTGGCAGATATTAACTTGACCAACTAAAAAAAGGAACCCCCCTCTTCCCAAGATCAACCTTTGACAATCACTTTATAATAAAGTTGTTTTGAAGTGAATCACTTTAGTAGAATAAGTGAGGTTCACTTTTACAATAATGTTACTTTTAAATAGTGTGGCAATAAATTAAAAGACTTAAGTGATTGACTTTTTATTTTATTTTATTTACGTGAGATGCACTTTTACAATAAAGTAACTTGAAAATAGAAATTGCATGCACTAAAAAGTATCTTAATAAGACTTGAACTCAAGACCTATTAAGGAATAAAACAACTTTGGACCAAGTGAGCTAAGTTTAAAAGGTACGTAAAATAATGGAAAGAGGAAGGGTTTTTTTTTTTTTTACTCTTCTCTCTCGTTCTCCGTGCTTGCCTTTTTTCCCTTGCAAATCACAAAAAAATGAAAAACAAAAACAAAAAAACTTTTTCCACACAAAGGAGTTAGATCTTGGTTAGCTTACCTGAAAAGTATACGTTTTTAAGTTTTCTCATTGTTTTTTATTTGCCATGATCGCACAAGGTGCACGGCAAAGAGCATACGTAGCTAAAAAGACAAGAAAAAAAACTTTCCCTTTCTGTTTCTGATTCGCCACGATCACGCAAGGTGCACGGCAAAGAGCATACACAGCCAGGGAAGGCAACAGTCCAAGATTAAAATAGTAAATATCTAGTAATAAAAATGATAAAATATGGGAGATTTTAAAAAAATAAAGCAAATCCGTCACTGTAACATTATACCTTCAGATTTTCCGAAATTGGTGTTTCTGGAACAAACAGAAATGGTTTTCAGTGAAATGAAAACTATTTCCAAATGGAAAAAGCACTCCGGATGCAATGGAACAACTCCTATAGGCCACAAATGCACAAAACATCTAGAAACAGAAACCCTTTCAAAGTTTCAACAACACCGATTCCAGATTTGATCAAAACCCAAAGTGGCTCTTCATAAACGCTTTGATACCATGTTCAGGTACACAGGGTACTCCCAAAATACCAAACACCTTGAGAAAATGCTTCACACAAATAGATCACAGATCAACACACTGATGTTTTTCACGTGGTTAAAACCCTCGAGAGGGAAACAGTCCACGGCCCCAGCCAAATAGCTACTTGGACCAATTTATTATGCAAAAGAAACAAAGTTACATGAGCGTCTCATAATCGATCAACTAGCCAAGGACCCTCTATGCTCTTTAAATAGATATCATATACCAATCGGGTGTTAATCCATGGATCAATGGTAGGTATGATCTAAGAGAAGTTGAACCGTCGGATCACTCTATGTCTAGAACATATCATGACTGTCCGATTAGAATATTTACAAATGCATACTAATACATACAAAAGAAACACACTTTTACCAAACGGATATATTACACAAGTTTATCTTAACTAACTCATAAGTGTCTAAATATCCTAACAACAAACATTGAAACCTTTTGAATTTGTGACTCTCTTAATTATGAAGTAAAATGGAAACATTTTCAAGTTTCAGGAGGGAAGAAATTTTTCAAAATTAAATAAGAGAGGTAAGCCTTGGAATATTCATCTAAAGTAAAGAATCATTTTACTGGTATGCTCCTTGGAATATCTCATTTCCTAGCCTTATATATAATTGATATGAATTAGATTCCTTAGTCACTGTTGCTACATTTGTCTGCTAAGAATCATTGTTTTGAACTTCCTTGAGCTTCAAGACCTTTTAATCTCTATTTTCATTGCCAACCACAGGGAGTTAGAAGGTCATCTAGGCACATAGAGATGAGTTTGCAATGTTGACATATAAATAATATTTTGGTTGGGGTTTTCAGAATATGGGTTTGTATACCATCGTCACCTACAGCTGAACACTTCAGAGACTCTTCTCAGTGAAAGTTTTGGACCTCAAATTTGAATTAATGGGAATCTTACTTTTTGCATTCTTGTATTTGACTAGTTAAAGGGTTTTCACCATATAGTGGTGTTTGTCAGGATATATTTAATTAATTATTGATATCTTATTAACTATTGATTACTTGACTGGAAATGTTCCTCATATTTTGATTGGGTGGATGAATTTATGTATGCTGGAATTAAAATTTCCATAATTTACACAATTTTAACATTACTTTTGTGTGTGTTTTTGGAAAACTGCATGTGCTTTGATTGAGTCTCTTGGTGCATGATATATAGGTGTTCTGTTAATTAACTTGGAGGTAGTTTTATTTTCTTTAGTTTTTATAGAGAGTAGCAGTCAGATCCTGGGCCGAAATTATGCAGTATTGTTGGCCTCTGTACTTACTCTTGACAATTTCTGGTTTATTCTTTTCTTGAGTTAGAAATGGTAATTCTGGATCTTTGCCAATTTTTATTTCTTGAAATAATTTTGAACATAACTGCTTAAGCCTGCTACTTCTTATTCTAGTATGCTATGGATTACAAGTTGCATCTTATGTGTGTGTGTGTGTGTGTGTTATGCATATTTTGTTGAAAGTTGACTTCCTATTTTCTGGAAAAATTATTACATTCGTTGTATGTAAGAAAATGCCTGGAAACAAATATTTACATTATGAGAATTAGTTTTCATATAAAAAAGGGCTTTGAAAGGTGTTAGAAATGGTTTCTTGTCTTTGTATTAAAAATCAAGATCCTCTGTGTATTAAAAATCAAGTTCTTTGTGGTTATGAATCTTATGATGAGACTCGACATTACCTTTTTTTCCCAAGAAAAAATAATATGTTCTATTCAAGAAGAATACAAAACACATTATTTTAGTGGTCTTCCACATACTACATCATAAGATAATAGATTCCAAGATTTATTCAAAACCAAAATAATCTGATATAAACATTCCTATCAAAATCTGATCCATGTATTATAGGTCTCTCAAAAGAAGACTATCTAATAAATCCTCCAGAATCTACACATACATAACAAAAAAAATTGTAGACACAAAATTAGCAGTGTATCTATGCATGATAAATACTACATAAAATATAGGGACAATCTACACTAAGATGAAACCCCTTCAGATATATCTTCCAGCAGAAGAAGGTATAGTTCCAACTGTAACCTTTATTTTGATAGATTTATCAGGAGGATCATTTAACTGAAAGTGAGCAATATTATCTTTTATCTGAGAAGTAAGTTCCTGTAGATTGATATTGTGTATATGTTTTCCATATTCCATACATTCAATCACCAAAGAGGAATCACCAACTACTTGTAGCATGTTGAACCAGTGGTTAAGTGGACTGTCCTGAAAGCCGAGACCCACTCTTTTAAATAGACACCTTCCCAGGTAATATTCCATCATTTCAATTTTTTGGGTGTTACAAGCCTCCAGCTAACCATGACTTATAATCAGTTGTAAAATAAATTTATTGAGAGGATTGCATTGGAATCCCAGACCCCCTCTTTTCAATTGTTTACCTCATTATCTTAGGTCTTATTCTAGTATTTCCATTTTGTGGGTGTTCCAAGCCTCCCGCTTGAGCTAACCATGACAAATAATTGTATGTATGATCCAGTGGTTGAATGGACTGTCTTGGAATCCCAGACCCACTATTTTACATAGATATTATTGATATGTTTGTTCCAATGATCCAGGAAGATATTGGTTGCCACCAACCTATTCCACTTGGACCCCCACCATTGTTTCTTTCATTTTTCCAATTTCCTTAATTGTAGCACAATTTACTATTTTTGGCAGTTTTCGGGTCCTAAACTTCTGGAGCCATTTTGAGGCCCTAAATGACGTTTTTTCGGCATCGAATGGTAAGGAAAATATCGATTCCAAAATGCAAATATGAGTCCACTATAGACTTGATATTTGTCATTTTTGAATGTAATCCTTAAACACATCTTTCTAACGATGTATCATGCCCGTCAAACAGAGGTACTATGCTAAAGTTATTACCCCGGGAAATTGATGTACCAAGTTACCCAACGGGGCCCACATTCTAGTGTTTCACCTCCTAGGGTTAGGTTTTTGGATGTGTAGGGTTTCCATTGTTTCTCAATAATATATAGGCCTTTGAGCCTCATTGTAACATAGATTTCAGAGGCATGTAGCTGCCACATCTCTTCTTAGAGATAAGCTACCAACACTCTAGCTAGTTTATTTCCATTTTGTATGAAACTAGTTTTAGTTATTGATTAATGAAATGAAATGTTATTTCCACTACATATTTGTTTCTATGGTTATTCATGTATTCTGTTGCATTCCTGTATAAATCTGGATTAGTGGTATCAGAGCAATCTTCTCTTTCTCGATCCTTCTTTGCATGTCCTCAATGAGGGCGAGGTATAAAGAGTTAGGGATCGATCTAGTTGAACCTTTGTAAGATCAGCCTCACAAATCCCGATGGCCACCCATGGGGGACAAAAAGAAATATGAGGGCACAGAAGATCCTATCAAAATGTTGCTTGAGGAGGCCCTTGAAAAACAAAGGAACGCGATGATGGATAACTTTGCCCAGATCCTTCAATGACTTCCCACTGGCAATGCATTTGCATCTAGCAGCCACTCTAGAGGTGCAAACCATTTTAAGGTACAAGTAAACTTTGACATTCCCATATTTGATGGCCGAATATATTTAGACGTCATAGATAGATGGTTGAATCTATTAGAAGGATATTTCTTGGTTCATGACTTTTTCGACCGGGAAAATATTACTTTTTCTCTACTCAAAGCCGCCCCCCATGTCAAAGACTAGTGGGAAACCTACTGTGAGAGAAACAACGAGGAGGAACCCTCTCTATTCTCAACCATACCCACTTGGAATTCTTTCTGAGATGCCATAAAGGGACAATATTACCTGGTGGGAAGCTATGAGGACAAGTACATACAATGGACTACGCTGTGGTAGCAAATAGATCAAGATGTGCATAAGCTGATGAATCTATTCCATACCCTGCACACCAAGTTGGGTATCAAAGATTCAGATAAAAATTTGGTGCTGAAGTACCATAGTTGTTTGCACAGATACATTCAGGAGGAAATGGAGTTCCTCGACATCTCCTCGCTTGGTACAGCATATCGGTATGCTACAAAAATTGAGCAAAACCTCAAACAGAAAAAGCGAGACTTTGGATCTATGAATCAGAAGCAAGGGAAAGGTGCCCCCAAACCACAGAACCAAGGACACAGCCAAGGCATGGAAACTCAAGAAAACTTGCCAAAGCCGCAAGCAAAGAGCAACACTGCAAAGCCAAAAAAGGAAGCAGGAAAGTGGTGTGATTTCCATAAGAGCCCCACTCACAACACAAGTGAGTGTCAGGCCAAGCAGTCACCGATGGCTGTGATAAAGGCTTCTAAATCAGATGCATACTCTAAAACTGAATCAGAACCCAAGAAGGTGAATGACAGAGGGAATAATATTATCGATGCAGAGCCCAATGCCACCATTGCCATCACGAAGATCCAAAAGGAAGAACCAGAAGATTAAGAGGAGGAGGAGCATCTTTTCCACTCCCAGATGTGGGTAAAGGGTTCCCCGCTACAGTTCATTGTTGACAGTGGGAGCCAAAAGAACCTAATTTCAGCAGATTTCATGAAGCACTTGGGTTTGCTGACCACAACACACCTACAGCTGTACACCTTCGAGTGGCTTCACCAAGGACAAGATATCTGTGTCAGCGAGCAATGCCACCTTCCCTAGAGCATCAAGCCCTTCACCGATGAGGTATTATGTGATATTGTTCCTCTTGATGTTTGTGATGTATTATTAGGTCAATCATACTTATGGAAGCAACATGCTGTGTATGAGTCCCATCCTCACACTATTATTTATACGTTGGAAAATAATTTGTACAGGATACCAGAGGTACCACCTCTTGTTGCTATATCTTTAGTTACTGCAAAACAATGTAGTAAGCTCATTTCCAAAACCAGGAAGTTTGTTTTCTTTATGATTCACCCTCAAGGAAAGAAGAATATTGTGGCCATGACCTACAAATAGGGACCCTTCGCATGACAACAACAAATGGAAAAGGTCGTGGAGGAGTACTGAGACATATTCACCTCACCCACTGGGGTGCCTCTCCACTATCAAGTCAAGCACCCCATCAATCTAAACCCAAGTGCAACGCTTTCCAATGGACCGATCTATCACGCTCTGTTCTGGAGAATGATGAAATCAAGAGGCAAATTTAGGAGCTTCTACAAAAGGCTCACATCCAGCCAAGTTCATCGCCCTGTGGGAGCCCAATCGTGTTGGTACAAAAGAAGGATGGGACTTGGAGACTCTGTATTGATTACCATGCATTGAACAAGATCACTCTCCGGAATAGGTACCTGGTCCCATGGATTGATGACCTCCTGAACTAGCTTAAAGGGGTGAAATATTTTAGCAAGATCGACTTAAATTCCAGGTATCATCAGGTACTGATCGAACCAACCGATGTGTGGAAGACTGCCTTCAAAGCCAAGGGGGGCCTTTTCAAATGGTTGGTCATTCCTTTCGGGCTAACGAATGCTCCTACAACCTTCATGAGACTGATGGATGACATATTGCATCCATTCACCAACTCATTTGTAGTAGTGTACTTGGATGACATCCTGATATTCAGCCAGACTTGGGAAGAGCACCTCCACCACATCCGACGGGTCCTCCAAACACTGCGGCAACAAAAGTTGTGTGCTAATTTGGACAAGTGAACTTTTGGCATGACCCAGGTTTAGTATCTAGGATACATTATTGATGAGTGTGGGGTACATGTGGATCTAACCAAGATCCAAGTCATTTGGGATTGGCCAGCCCCAACTACTCTAACAAAGCTTCGCAGCTTTCTGGGCCTTGCTAATTTCTACCACATATTCATGTTGGGATTCTCTCATATCACTTGTCCCTTGAGTCAAGTCACCAAGGGAGGAGCAAAAGAAAAATTCTTCTGGTCGGAAACTCAACAGAAGGAATTTGTAGAATTGAAACATCGACTCTATTCTGCCCCAGTGCTCACATTACTAGACTTGCAACAACCATTTGAGATCAAGACAGATGCCTCTGGCTATGCTATTGGGGCAATCCTTACTCAACAAGGGAATCCAGTTGCATATCATAGTGAGACACTGTCCCACACAGTCCACAAATATTCCACTTATGAAAAAGAGATGTATTCCATTGTACAGGCTTGCCGACAATGGAAGCATTACATTTTGGGGAAGGAAACGATCATCCACACAAACCACCAACCCCTATAGTTCATACAGACACAAGGGAAGTTACAGAAATATCGCCATCAGAAGTGGTCCACATATCTAAAACAGTTTCATTTGAACATCAAGTACAAGAAGGGAAGCACCATTAATGTTGCAGACTGCCTCAACCGACCATCAATCATGGCGATAACCACCGTGCTCAACTCTTGTGGGCACAAGACTTTTGATTGGCCTCTTCTCTATAAGAGTGATCCATAATTCAGACACTCTTGGAGGGAAACCAAGTTCCAAAATTTCACCTCTAGGATGTACTACTATGTCACATGGGACACCTTTGTGTTCCTTCAAGCGAGCATGCCAAGATGATTTGGGAAGCGCACTATAGTTGGGTAGCTGGGAATTACAGGGTCGAGAAAAAAGTGGCAGTACTGCAGAAGTATTTCTATTGGCTGAACCTTCGACAGGACATCGGGAAGTACATCCAATCCTGCGCTGCTTGCACCATTTCCAAACCATCCACCAAGAATCAGTGCTTCTATACTCCATTTCCTACCCCTAGCCAACCTTGGGAATCCATCTCCATGGATTACATGTCGTTCCTTCCTTCTACTAAGCACGACAATGACTATGTGTTTGTGGTCATTGACAGATTCTTAAAAATGGCCATAATGGCGGCCTGCAAGAAGAATATCACAGCAGAATCCACTGCTAAACTCTTCTTTGAATGAGTGTGGGTACACTTTGGGATCGCAAAATCTATAATCTCATATCAGGACAGCAGGTTCCTTAGTACATTCTGATCAAGCCTATGGTCAATGCTAGACACCAAGCTCACAAATTCCACAGCCAGACAGAGGTCGTCAACAGGATGATTGTACACATTTTGCGCATGTACAACTGAAAGCATCCACGCACATGGGATGAGAGCCTCCCTTATGTACAACATAGCTATAATCAGGCCCTCCAACCAACCACAGCCCCTTTCAGGTGGGCTTGGGATTCCAGCCACTATGTCCCATTGACGTAGCCATTCCATTTGCAACTACTCAGGATGATTCAACTCATATCCAGTCTGAAGTTTCCAAGGTGAATAGCTTCATTAAGTGCATTCAACACATTAACCAATAGGTTCATGACATATTGGATAGATCCAATGCTAAGTATAAGCATAAACATGATCAACATCGGGTGCAACACAAATTCCAGGTGGGCGATAAAGTGTGGCTACATTTGTAGAAGGAGCGCATCACTAGACCCCACCGCAAGCTTCGCCCGCTCTGATATGGGCCATACACTGTCACCAAGGCTATCGGGGACAATTCCTTCGAGCTCAATATTCCACCATTCCTTGGTTTTCACCCAGTGTTCAATGTGTACTGCCTTCAGCCCTACTTTCCACCTCTACTGGACACATCAAACATGGCAGAACAACTCACACCAACAGAGTTAAACCCCGACTGCATGGAACAAGACACAACTGATTGGATTATAGACACACAGATCAAGAACACCCACCAATAGAATATCCATCTATATCGAGTTGTCAAAGCATGCCAACTCCTTCACCAAGGAAAGTGGCTCACGAGGGACCAAGTTCAGTAGAAGTTTCATCATCTCATGGAGGATCTCAGCGCAATGGGGACCATTGCTTCCTAAGGGGGGAGGAATGATCCAGGAGGATATTGGTGGCCACCCACCTATTCCACTTGGACCCCAACCATTATTTATTTCATTTTTCCAGTTTCCTTAATTGTAGCACAATTTACTATTTTTGGCAGTTTTCGGGTCCTAAACTTCTAGAGCTGTTTTGAGGCCCTAAACGATGTTTTTTCGACATTGAATGGTAGGTGAAATATGAGTCTATTCCGAACTTGATATTTTCCATTTATGGATGTATTCCTTAAACAGATCTTTCTAATGATGTATCATGTGTGTCAAACGGAGGTAGTATGCTAAAGTTACGACCCTAGGAAATTGATGTACCAAGTTACCCAATGGGGCCCACATTCTGGCATTTCACCTCCTAGGGTTAGTTTTTTGGATGTGTATGGTTTCCATTGTTTCTCAATAATATATAGGCCTTAGATCCTCATTGTAACATAGAGTTCAGAGGCATGTAGCCGCCACATATCTTCTCAGAGATAAGCTACCAGCACTCTAACTAGTTTATTTCCATTCTGTATGAAACCTGTTTCAGTTATTGATAAATGAAATGAAGTGTTATTTCCACTGCATATTTGTTTCTATGGTTATTCATGTATTCTGTTGCATTCCTGCATAAATCCGGATCATCCAAGTTCAAAGCATAAATCATCAGGGTTAGTAGCATCCACCTTTGCACCCTGCAATGATACCTTCGTTGGATTATTAATGGTTAAATTTTCATCACCACATGCCATCTTGGATAAGAAAAAACCTAGTAAAATAATTTTAAGTGATATGTTTATGCCATTCATTTAAGTGGTATTTTTATGCCATTCATTTAAGTGGTATTTTTATGTCATTCATTTTAAGTGGGTTTGCAGAGTGATCTTCATTGAATGTCTCTGAGCTTTGTTTCCTCCATACATTGGTAGTTTCCAGCACAATGGTTAGGGGATAAGAAAAAACCCAGTAAATTCATTTTAAGTGGTATTTTTATACTATTCACTCAAGTGGGATTGCAGAATGATCTTCACCAAATGGATTTGATCTTTGTTGCCTCCGTACATTGGTGATTTCTTGTACAATGGTCTTTCATTAAGGATGTATGCACCATCTTTTACATGATCAAACCTCTAGAAAAAATTTGGTAGTATCCCCATAGGGAACACACTAAAATTGTAAATGTTTTTCTGCGGAAGAGATGGTGTTTAAAACTTAAATAAACCTCCACCATCAAGGTTAATATGTGATGCCATTACATGTAGATTTTGATCAATCTTTGGGCAAAGGCCTCATATTGTATTCATTTTTCTAGTATGCGCATGGATGAGAGATGGATTTTCTTATAGGATACTACATTTTCCTTCTTATTAGCTAACAATGTGGAATTTATGCCTTTTCCTGTGTTCATGGTGTGATAGTTGTTCTTACTTTCTATTCCTTGCATGCAGTTTTGTAGTTGTTTGAGTGTTTCCATGTTATGTACTCTTGTGAGGAGCTATATGGTTAATGGATTGCAATTGTTATGGCATGTATAATCATAACGTAGTTATTTGTTAATCATATTTCTCTTAATTTTATCCTCTCTACAGCATCTCCAACAAGACTATAGCTTCAAACCCCATCTAATTATGATTCATGATATTCGAGTCAGGATATCCTAATCATGAGATCACTCGACCTTGCATATATCATTTCTCTTTCCTAAAGAATCTTTTCTATGGCTCTAAACTCATGTGTATTTATTCTAAACCGCAAGTTTTTCTATTGAGGCTCTGGCGATGGAGGTATTTTCCCATCCTTTGATTCAACAATAACATTTCCAGTCTGAAGTATCTGATTGAAAAGAGAGATCTTAATACTTAGTTCCTGCACTGCATGGTCTACATCAGCTAACTTCTTCATAAATTCTGGAAGTTCTATTTGACCTTGAATTGGAATTTTTGGTTCTTCTGCAACCCATCTTGATCTTTTCTTATTGCCACTACATTCACCTTCATTTTCTATCATTGAAATTTGTGGTTCTTTGTCATCCCATCTTGATCTCTTCTTCTTACCACTACATTCACCTTCATTTGCTACTCCTCCTTTGATTAGATGGTTTTGGACTCATGGTACTTTTGTAGTATAGTGTGAACATAGATAACTCTTGGTAGAAATATCAAGAATAAGTATCATCTTGGATCTTGACAGGCATACTTCTAGATAAGAAGGGGAATCGTCTAAATCATGTTTTTTCAATATTAAATTTATTACATACAAGCGTCACTTGGGTAGTTTCTTGGTAATGCATGAGTAGAAAAAATGTCTATGAGATGACAAAGTTTCTCAGCGGATGTCTATTGATTACCAATGTTTATATAGTGCACTGAACCAGTTGATGCTTCCTTTAGTTTTGTTGGTACATGTGCACACTATAGTCCTCGGATGGTTGATTGTGCATACTTAAGACTAATTAATTGATGATCTTATTATGTGAAATAAATTTAAGTATGATTTTATAGTGAATTGTACATGTTTTTGTTAATTGGGAATGGTTTTCTTAGTTGGTCTGCAGGGATCACATTGTACCCATGAAAAAGGAAGCAACCATTGCATGCTCTATCATACATCAACTTTTTTCTGCTGAGAAATAAATTCATATTAGACTTTAGTGCATGCAGTTGTATCCATCAGTTGTAAACATCTTGTTTTTGACATTTAATGGTTTCCATAAAATAAAAAAAATTGATTATCAAATTGATATTTGTACTTTTGACAATAAAGGCATATGATAACTGAATACCCGGAACATAGTTGTGGACTACCCAAAATGATTTGTATTTCCATCTTATTCATCAAGTGAGGGCTAATGGAGAACATAAGGTGGAGAGAAACTTGGTATATTATCCATGCTTGATAGAACCATGACCTCTATGAGTTGTTTGGACAGAGCCATGGATGGTGGCTTGGCCCACATTGGAGGAATATGAGTTTGGGACACTATTTCCGCATCCTTTTCTTCTATATAAACTAAAATTACCCTTTCCATGTCATCATCCACCATAGCATAGATATTCTTTACAACTAAAATTCTTACCAAAGTGTTGAATCAACTTTTATGTGATAACAATTTATTTTTTATTTTTGTCCATTTATAATTTTATTACATGTATAGGAATAAGATTTATCCATTTTAGACCTTCCTTATACGGTGATGATAAAACTTATTGTTATTGTACAGAACACCTATGGACTATATGACTTGAGAGAGAAGATAAAATTTTGACCCTTGGTCTTTTGGGTAAAATGTTTGTTTCCCCACCTTGATTTTACACCTTTGTCTTGTGGGTAAAAGGTTTGTTTCCCCACCTTGATTGTACACCTTGGTCTTGTGTGTAAAAACGTTATTTATGTACCTTGATGGTACACCTTGGTCTTATGGGTGAAAGAGTTGTCTTCCCACTTTGTTGACCTTTGATCTTGTGTTGATCCTTTTTGGTCCTTATGCTAGCTATTTGGACTAAGTCGTGACCCTTTTTGGGCTGCTAAGTTGTGTTGTGACCTTTATTGATTCCGCTAGACTGAACCATGTCTGTTCCTTGGGATCTCTTGACTCGATATGTGGTAAGTTGACTATTATAAGGTATTTTTTGTGAGTGTAACATTGTTGTTGGTGCCTACCATGACCTTTGAGGTTGTTAGTATTCAGTCGTGACCTTATGGGCTTCCTTGGACCGAGCCATGACCTTGTGGGATTCCATGTACTAAGTCGTGACCTATGCTAGGACAAAACCATGATCTCTTTGGGTTGTTTAGACAGAACCATGACCTCTGTGGGATTTTTGGAGAGAGTCATGACCTTTGTGAGTTGTTTGGACTATGCCGTGAAATTTTTTGGGCTGCTAAGATGGGTTGTGACCTTGGATGAGTATGTTAGCACTACAACAAAAACTGGATTTAGCGTCTCTTTTTGCATCCATTTTTGCGTCTAGACCATATTTCAGTGTATTTTTCTTCATTTTTGGACAAAATGGTGCAATTTCACAGGTTGGTGCTATTTTAGGCATTTTTTGCATCCTTTTTCTAAATATGGTGCAAATTGCGATGTAATTTGCACCAGGTTTTGCACCTGGTTATGCGCCAAGTGTTGCATCAAGTTTTGCGACAGGTTTTGAGCCTAGTTTTGCACCTAATTTTGCACCTAGTTTGTACATCTACTCTTGTTGCGCCCCCTTTTACGTCCATGTTTGCCTCAACTTTTATGCCCTTGTTTTCATCCACTTTTGCATCCTTTCTTACATCCACTTTTGCATCCGCTTCTACTTCTTTTTTGCATCCCTTCCTATGCCAAGTTTTGCATCAAATTTTACATCATGTTTTGAGTCTACTTTTGCATCTCGTTTTGTTTCAGCCAATTTCGCATCCATTTTTTCGTCCCCTTTTGCACCCACATTTTCATCCCTTTTTGCATCCCATTTTGCATCCATGTTTATGTCTTTTTTTGCATCTACTATTTCATCCACTTTTGCTGTGTCCCAATTCACACCCATTTTTGCACCTACTTTTACACCCACTTTTGCTTCAACTTTTGCATCCAAGTTTGCATCTTTTTTTGTATCCAATTTTACATCAGTTATTGCATCCCTTTATGCATCCATTTTTGCATCAGGTTTTGTGTTTGGTGTTACAACTACTTTTGTTGCATCCACTTTCGCATCCAATTTTGTATCCAATTTTACATCCATGGTTGTATCCAATTTTGTCCCACTTTTTTCATCATGTTTTGCTTCCACGTTTGCATCATTTTTTGCATCCACTTTTGCATCCATTTTTGGTGCACCCCATTATGCGCCCACTTTTGCGCCTACTTTTGTTGCATCCATGTTTTCATTTTTTTTGCATCCATGTTTTTATCCACTTGTGCATCCAGTTTTACACCCATATGTTGAACATACACTAGTGGAAAATGAGAGATTAGTGACTAGGAGACCAAAAATTTTGGTCACCACAGTCTCTTGAAAGGAACAAATGACCAAAATTGATAATTCTAAGTGAGCTGACTAAAAACGACCAAGATAAATGACCACTTTTGGTCATGGGATAGAAACCAACTAAAAATTACCAAGATAAATGACCAAATTTGATCACAAGATATGTAGACTTCAAATGACTAGATAACAATTGGTCATTTATTTGGTCATTTTTATTTGTGTCACTTTGACACTAGAAAAAATTACTAATTTGAGAATGCATTTGTACATTTTACTAAATTCGAACGCTGCAGATGGATTCAGAGATCCCCTTAAGGGAGTCTCTGAATCCATCTGCAGTGTTCAAATTTAGTAAATTAATAATGTATTGTCACAACTCAACATGAATTGACCAAATTAATATATATATAATACATACTGGTTAATATTATTATCGTATATATAATGACGCCAAACACATTATATTGTTATATTATGATATATAAACACACATATCTATATATTATAATATAGTTATACATTATTAAATATAAAATAAATAACAAAACCATATCAAAAAATAAATAAACACAAGAAAAACACAAAAGAATGACACATAACAAAAAAACGACCCATACAACAAAACACCTTTCCATTTCGAAAAAGACCAAATATCATCTTTCTATTTTGACAATGACCTAATATCATGTGTCACAACTCAACAACTTGGAATCCCCTTATGTGTATTGAGCAAGAAAACATGCTCTTTACTAAGTTCTCTGATAGAATAAAATAGATGTCACGAAATTCAAACTAGTGCCATAGTGTTACAATTTACTAGATTTTAACGTTGCGTAGATGGATTCAAAGACCCATTTCTAGGGGGTCTCTAAATCCATCTGTAATGTTAAATTTTAGTAAACTATAAAAAAGTATTGTCAAAATTGCAATTTTCCATTAGCGAATTTCCTCTTAGAAAGGGATCATATAATTATTATATATTGTAGCTAATATGTAATATTAATATATTATAGTTATATATATTCATATGCTTAATTTTATATTATTTGCATTTATATAATAAGTTAATATATCTTATAAAAAAGTTAATATATGTAAACATATTATAATTATATATTATATTATACATAATATCTTTAATATTAAAGATTAAATAAAAAAACAAAAACAAAAACAAAAACAACAAAACAAACACAATGAAAGTCTCCAAAATTAAGAGGCTTTGGAGGGAAGGGTTAGACATGAGAGACCATGGAGGGAGGCTTTGTAATGGAATGGCACGCGCCTTGTGATCTCAATTGTTTTAGATTGTTCTAAGGATCAAGGCATTGAAAAGCATGATCTGGGCTCTACTAATTTTGCGTTTAAGAGGGTCTTGGGGTTTCATTTGGGATATAAACTTCAAAAAGATTTCAAGGTTTAAATCTAACATTTCAATGGCTCAAGTATTAGAGGGATAGTACAAGCAAATGCTTGTAATTACTCGCTCCTATATCATAGCTTTGGTTCTCAGCACTTTCGAGTGCTCCCTCGATGTACGCATATCTAATGTCAGTGTATTGTTTCCGTGATTTTTTTTGGTCAAGTAACGCTTTAGCCTTTATTTGCTGAAGATTTTTTGTGTAGATATTTGTTTTTTCTGTAGATCTTTATTTATTCAATTGTATTTCAAGGCGTATTCGTCGTCTATCACGAATGCATTTTCTTTTCTTTTTATAGAATGGTGGGGGATACAATGGTGGGTCGCAGCCATGAAATTTATATATATATATACTTTATCTATCAGAAATGGTTGGGGAGGGGGGGAAGCCAAGAGTTGGTGGTGTTTGGGTGCCAAACCGAATGAAAGAGCCATGATTACAATGACATCTGTTGGGCACCATGAGATAGAAGGCAAGGTCGATTGTGGGGGAGTTATGTGAGTTGTTGGCGGTTAGATCAAGTTGTGGGTGGCAAGGGATCCTCAAACTCCACCACAAATGTCAATGACAAGAAATAAATAGAGGGTGCATTCGATATCCAGATCTCAAACAGAGGAGAGAAGGCTCAGGTAACTATGACCATGAGGAGTGCAATCTGGTCTGCATGCAATGAAATTAGGGGGAAACATAAAGGAATGAAGTTCTACCACAAAGCTTCACCCAGATCCATCAATTCACATTCCATTCATCCTCTTACAAGGAAATGCTAATCGCACACCTGAAGACGTCATTTTCACAATTCCCTTGCTATGGCAACTAATTGAAGATTCCAGATTGGTCATTCAATAAATTGATCTGATATTTCCAAATTTCCAGGCATGTAGACTTCCATTACTTTAAATAAATTCTAGATCTATATATATGATATTCTAGAATAAGAAATGATCTATACATACATTGAGAGTAATTTTTGAATTGCATGCAAATATTAGTTTATTTCTTATTGTTGTTAACTGTACAAAAGTATCCATAGTGCACACCACACAACTAAACATACTCACACTACTACATATGGCTCAAAAGTCCCACGAATGTTTTCCACGAAAAAGTTAAAATCGATTTTTTCGTGGAAAAATAGTTTGAAATTTTGGAAAAAAATGAAAATGTCCTCGACAATCATCGCTATAGCGATGCATAGTCCATAATGTTTCTATAGCGATGGACGTACATCGCTATAGCGATGGCCGTACATTGCTATAGTGATGGACGTTCATCAACAAAGATGCACATAGTGGCTTTGCATGATTTTTGGTGAGGATAAGCACGTTGACTTTGTATTAGAGGGAGAGATGACAAATTTGAGAATAGTTCCCATACACCCTTTCTCATCTAAAAGATCTATCAACATAATTAATACTTTCAAATATAAAAAAAATTAAATATAAAGAAATTAATAATTCCATAAGATCCCGCCACGACCTTGACGTGATTTAATTTTTAATATCAATAATTGCTCAATTATAACTAGCAATTGCCCCCAAAAGGTGCAATAATACTCCGATAGATTGTTGTTGGATGGTGAAATTGTGAAAAGGGTAAACTAAAATAGAATTGGTGTTTTAGGGGGAAAAAAAACCAAAAAAGGTGCATGGACTAAGGTTTTGCAATAATTTAGAGTTGGCCTTCTACCCTAAGTACCATCACAAATAGATTACCACTCTTGCAAGGAAGTCCAAGGAAGGGTCAACTTTTAAAATCCCTTCTAGGATATCACAAATAGGCACGCGAATATTAAATGTAGACAAAGTTAGCCACAAACTGAATGTAATAAGTGTTTTTGTGCAGTTATGTCACCCAAAGCTTGCAAAACCTCTTTCTAAAGAGAGTATTTCTATAAAATGCTTAGTCTTTCTAAATTTTTAATCATCAAGCAAAAGTAAAAGGAAATCAACACATCGATTCACTACTTTTGATTGTGTTGCATATTTTCCCAACAATTTAGAAATAAATTAGCTCACACTCCCCAAGTTTTTGTAAAGCTTTTCCTCTTATTCTCCGAGGGGAATATTATCTTGATCTTCATGTGCTTCAAATTTAGAGGATTCTCAACCAAAGTCAAAATTGTTGAAACCATGGCTCCCAAAACAATTTTAACAAGCATGATTGACAAAATATTGGGGACACACGATTTCTCTCTCTAGAGAAATGAAGCAAGCTTTAAATAGTTACTTATTTCCAGAAAATAAGTGAACACTGAGCTAGGTGTTTCACTGATATGTGACACTCATGGAGCTCCTCAATGTGTCTTGCACAATGCTTGAAACCCCTCCTCATCTCTAAAACTCGACATATAGAAACATAATATTGAAACACCACATATGTAGGAGAATTGGCTACGATACATGGTATCCTTCCTCATATCAAATACAAATTGACCAGTCATCAATTATATATGGTGGATCCCAATTCATTCTCTCCCACATGAACATGAACATCCCATCACCATAATTTTATTTATGTTAGCCTAAAGGTTCATGGTGCGAAGAAGTACCATCTATACATGCTTGAGGCATTGCATCTTGCCTTTGTTGTTAAGGCACCTTTAACAAAATTCTCTTTGGGCTTAGGCTTCCACTTATCCATTGTGTTGATTTTTATTTCAAACATTAATTTCAAATTCTTTATCATGGGAAGTGGCTTAGAATAGTCACTCCCCCATTTTTCCATATTTGTCATTTTTATAATTTTGATGTCAAGTTCGCATAATGATCGAAAATGGTATTTTCCTTTGAGAGACCTAAAAAGAAGATATCAATTCAAAGTTTTTTGTGAGAAGTGGGGATTTTTATAATTTCCTAGCCAATTGATTACTTTGAGTTAAATGCTATTGTTTGAATAGAGAAATTTACAACAAGATTTATAAAATAATTGTGATATTTCTTAAGTCAAACAAGTGGGCACATATACACTTGGTTTAACCATTCAAAATGGAGCATGAGAAACCATATGGTGTTTGAAAAAAAATCTTTGCAAGAAAATTTATGAAATAATTGAGATATCTCTTAAGCCAAACAAATAGACACCGATACAATTGGTATCATGATAAAGTCCCAAAAAGCACATTTAATAGTTCACCCAGTCTAATCAATATGTTGTTCAATGAAAACTAAGGGGAATTTGAAAGGAAAAATTGATATGTTTTCGAAAAATTCTTGTATTCAAATATTAAATGGTTGAAATTTTATTATTACATAGGTAAAAAAAATTATAAATTTTTTTGTATCCATTTGATAAGTCCATGTACTTTGAGCCATACATTACTATCTCTAAGGTAATCATTCTCCATTATTATTATTAAATTTTGAAATTTAAATTGGATTATAGAAATTGAAGCTTTATTCTCCCCCATACGATGGAATATGATTTGGATTCAGTTTGGGAAATATATTGTATGCATCACATTCCCTAGGATGGAAAGTATACATGCATGTAAAAATGGAACTTTAAATTATGCATTCAAAACATGTTGCATGTATTGATTCACAAAGTGTTTTATTGTTGTAGAATGGGCCTCAACTCACAATAACACCAAAAAACATCCTTCAATCTAATGTCTACCCACATGTAGACTTAGAGGCTGGAAATGTATTACTAGTCTTATAATATATTTCGATAAAAAAAGATTGAGAAATTACAAAATGAAATCAAGATTGTAAGAAATTACAAAATGAGATCGAGAATATAAGAAATACCCACATAGCTTGAGAGGGATTTGGATGGGTTTTCTTTATTAGATGTGCTTACTTGTAAAGTATATGCTTGAAACATGAAACACCATGGATTGTATTCATTATGTTTGCAACATTGAATATTAGGTAAGTTTAAGTTGAAAATCATAAATATTAATAGTTATTTAAAGTTTTAGAAAATTACATGAGAGAACATACATGCACCTCTACAATGAGCCTTCTTGGGATGTACTTGTATTTGCAAGAGGACAATGTTCAACCCTTTCAAGAGATAAAGGAATGAAATGCAGTAACGTTTTTGGACTACTACCAAACAATTAAGTGGTAATTTGTGATTGGACTACTGCCAAACAGTTAAGTGGTAATTTGTGATTGATATGAAATACAGATAACTTGATGAAGAAAAAAAATAACACCATCATCTAGAGTTGTAGCCCTCTTAAAAATACCATCCAAGCTATAATGCTTGGAAGAAATAAGCACAATATAGTGTTTTAGTAAACTATAATTTCAAATGTGAGAAATAATGAATTTTGAAAACATGTCTCTTAGCTTCATTTGTGTCAAAGAGGTTACCTTTTTTATATATTGCCATACAACATACAAAAATGTAGAATAATGACTACCTATCATATATAATTAAAATAAAAATTTTAACCTAATTATATTGTTTTCCAACAACCTTCATTGTATAGTACACTATCTATATTCATGTTAAATTCAATTACTTTGTTTTTCAACCAACTCAATTGTATAATAAAATACTTATATTCATGTTAAAGTTAAACAATATTCACTAATAAGCACAACCTTTGATTGTATTTAAAACTTTTACCATATAAACAACTCTTGCTTAACATTTGGATAACATATTATAAAACCTATAGAGCATGTCATTAACTACTTAGGAAGAGAGACTTCAATGCTTTTGTAAAACTTTTACACATAAGAGAGATGTAATATTGTTTTGTAAAACTTCCACATATATAAAAGAGACTTTATATATATATATATATATGCAAGTCAAGGTTATATTTGACCATTATTGATATAATTCTTGTGCTTCATAATTTTTAATAAACATAGCTTAACAATTAGTTTACAAATTTAAAAAAAAAATAGAATATAACATTAATCACTTACAAAAATTATTGTTTTTTTATAATAAATTTTAAATAAACCTCCAAAAATATTTATATAAAAATAATAATATTTTTTATTTAAATATTATGCTTATAAGTTAAAAATAATGTAAATATTAAAAAGTTCATACATATAGTTAGTTATGGAAATCATAATATGTAATAATTAAATGAAGTTTTATTTTTAGTTTTTTTATAGAAAAAGTAACAAGCAGAACTGAATGTTTTATGAATTTGAATTTTTTAAATTTAGATATGTTGAAATATGTACGCAATCTTTATCAAAATTGTAATTTTGAATTGATAAAACTGTTATTTTTAATGTAATATAGAGTCAACACCAATTTTTTATATATGGAATTCAAAATGATTTTAACAAGATCTCAAGTTAAGCTCAGAGTGTTTGCATGGTTGCTAATTTGAGATTTGTGTGGCATTGCTTTCCAATACCTTTGTTCATATTAAAGATGCCAAAATGTTGAATCCTATTGTATATTATGATTTGCTTCAAGACATTATAGGCATTGTATATACCCTTTCTTTGCTAATTTTTTTCAATGTAAATAAATTTATGTGAATATAAAAAATATTTTTCAAAAGCAATGCCAGCAAGCCTCAGACGTGCTTCATACACTCTTACAATAGCAATTTTGTCATTGTAAACAAAGCTCTTATAATGATATTTTGAATGACAAACAAACCAACCATAGGAAATATTGCAGGTTTACAAAGTGCCTTGAAATAAAGATAAGCACACTTAGGGAAATCGGGAATTGACTATTTACCAGTTGGAAAAAGGATCGACATAATGGTTTTATAGCATAAAGAACACCACAACTTCCATAGAACCAATCTCTATTTTCAAAACCTCGAAAGCTAGATAAACCCAATGAGTTTGAATGATCCTATACATTTGAAGACAAAAAAATTCTTTAAAGGCAGGGCTTGTTTTAGGCAATTTTTAGCACCAAAGATACTAAAATTTACGGAGGCTGCCATGCGGCTTTAATGTGTACCTATGGCCCTAGAAAATTACCCTGTAAATGAGAGATGTTGAATCCTCCTCTGGCACATTCTAGAATAGGGATTTTTTTCTTCAGGCAGTGTATGTAATATATTCTCCATGGATCGATCTGTGAAGGCTGCAAACAAAATCCATAAAGAACAAGAAAGAAAAGGAGTAAAAATTCATAGAAGCTATGCAATAAAAGCATTCAAGCACTGTTGAATCTAGGAAACCTAACAATAGCAGATCCCATCTGGCCTTTTTCCTGAGAAAAGAGATCGTGTGATTCAGCTTGAATAGCAAAAGCTTTATCTACAATCATTCGGCTACTGGTTTTGATGGGACGGAACAGGAGCAGGGAGTTCTAGTGAACATTGAGTGGTAATCCCAAACAAACATAAAACCCAAAACCCAGTGAACAACCAAGATAACCTAGAACAAAAACAACCTAGTGGACAATAGGAGGGACACGCATAGCAAATTGATTGATTAGAGGGACGACCAAAAACGTACAGTACTTTTCAAAACTGACTACGGAGAAAAACGCCTATCGACGTAATTAAGGAAATGATACATTACACAAATAATCCATATAATAATGTTTTATATTATCCTTCTTTAGTGAGATCATAATATTTTGATTCACTTGCTAAGGTCTTTTAATCAGGATAGTGAGTTTATCAACTTATAAATATAGAATAGAACTCTAATCTCTACCATGTATTTTACAAAACAACATTTAAAAATGCTCCAACCAACTTGACCATACCATGGCCCTAGACCCAAAATAATTAACCAAATTTCAATTGTTGTGGAGTCACCAACCAAAGCACACTCTTTATGTCATTGTCCTCCCTACCTGCCCTTGTTCATCCCCATGTGAACAAGATACTCCAATAAAGTAAAATCTAACTCCAATGCCTCAAATCACTTTAGGCAAACAAAAAAATCCAATGGACACAGACCTTTACAAACAATGGAGCCTTGTGTTATGTGTATAATCCCTTCAACGACCCCGCATACCTGAAGAGCTCAGAAAATTCGTATTTTCATAGAATTGAAATTTTTTGCTCCCTGAAACCCTGAAATATCAACCAGTCTTTTGCTCATGGATTTTTGGAGGGCCATCACAATTAAAGTTGTAGGATTTTATAGACCAAGAAATTTCTGGGATTTGGGTTTAGATGACGGGAAGCATAGCGACAGGTCATGATATGGTGGGGGGAATGACACTGATTGACCTCATTACTTCATATCAATGGCTAGATCTGAGAGTGTATGCGGTTGAGCTCATTCCCACTTGAAACTTCTTTGCAATTTTTAACCCTCCGCCACATTCCCACAAATTTTACTGCCAGACTCTAAGTGAATGGCGAACGCATTGCTCCTTCTGATACTGCTTCTTCCTTTCTGCATAGGGACAAGGTTTATAAGAAATCCACAGAAGTTACTTATGTCAGTACAGACAGTGTTCGCATAGGAGGATCTGTGATATTTGAATCTTATGATAAGGATGTTTTGTTGGTCAATGGAAAGCTGCAAATATTGAATGATACCTTTGAATGGAGGATGGATTTTCTCTAGGGGATTGGTGGGATATCTGTTCTTGGGAGGAGGAAAATTTGAACGAAGATCTTGGAGTGTTGTTGGGCCTTCCATGGAGCTATGTGTCATTGGTTGTTGTTTCGAGTCTCCTATGTTTTGGACAAAGAAACTCCAGCTTGTTTGTGGTAGAAATTCTGTGAGTGGACTCTATTTTGATAACATTCAGGAGGATGAGAAACCTATGAAGCTCTGGAAGAAGAGAGAACAGAGTGATCATTTGTTTCAGGTATGATATGCCAATGAATCTGTAACTGGTAGTTTTGTTTTTTGTATGTTCTCATCCATGTTGTTGCTGAACTGCTTTTTGAATGTTGAATGTATGTTTTATTTTCTGTCATTGACAGAGGTGACGATTGTATTCCCTAGTCCCATAGGAAATATGAATCCAATCCCATCAGTGTAGGGATGTTCATGTTTTGCCTCAGAATATTAAGGCTTTATCTACTCTCTGCAATTGAATGGCTATGTGACATTGACATTGATAATGCAATAATGACTTTTGATTTTGGGCTAACCAATTTCAGGGATTCAATTTAACTCCATGTTTGTTAGGTACCCATCTTCTCACTTCCAGCAGTATAATAACATTCATTTGGATACTAATCTCCGTTCAGCATGCCAGAGCCTTCGATTTACTTCCAACCGATCATCTTTGTTATAAGGACCATGGGTTGAAACTCGACCAAATGCCCTGTCTAGGAATTTTGGTGACTACCCATATGATATATCCACTAGTAGTTGGTCTTGAGTTTGTAATTGTAACTAGTCTCCAGATGCACGAGCTCTACACTTTTCTTTTCATCCCTTAGGTGCAGTTGAGGGTTGGGTGAGATGGCTCTAGATTGGGTTTTAGGCTACTTTTATCATATCATCATGTAAGAATGGTGCTAATGGACACATTCAAGCGATTGAAGTTCATAGGTTACTACAAAGCATGGGCTATTTAGCAATTGCATAGCTCATACATGACTTAGAACCACTTATGAAAATGTCATGTGACAGGAATTCGCATAGGGCCCAAACCCAAATACATAACCTAGATGTGATAAAGACCAGCATAGTACAAATTGAAAGTGTTGGTAATAACTCCCAATTGATTATTATTCCAATGCAAATGCCTATATTTATACAAATCACATGGCGGTTGGGTTTCACCTTCTGCTCAGCCTGTTTGGATTCCTACTATTTATTTATTTATTTACATTATATAACCCTAACGGATTATATTCTAACAATCCCCCTCTTAATCTGAAGGGGTGTTCGTAAGTCCGAGCATGTTTCTGAACCTTTCAAACTTTTCTCGTCCAAGCGCTTTGGTGAAGATGTCTGCAACTTGATCATTTGTGGAACAATGTCGAAGATGGACTGTCTTGGCCTCTACATGATGTCGAATCAAATGATACTTTGTGTTGATGTGTTTGGTTCGATCATGGAATCTAGGATTCTTAGCCAGCTTGATTGCATAAGTATTGTCGACCAGTAATGGAGTGGAGTTCTCTTGTTTTTCTTGCAAATCTTCAAGTATCTTCCTGATCCATACTATTTCTTTCGTTGCTTCAGCTGCAGCCACATATTCTACTTCTGTTGTTGAATCTACTGGAACTGATTGTTTGTGTGATCTCCATGAGACAGCTGTTGATCCAAGACTCATAGTGTATACAGAAGTTGATACTCCTGTCTCCTTATCGCCATCAAAATCTGAGTCTGAGTACCCAATAAGTTTGAAGTCATCCACTTTAGAGTACTTGAGTCCAACGTCTTGAGTCCCCTTCAAGTATCTTAGAACCCTCTTTGCAGCTGACTAGTGTCCTTCACAAGGTTTATGCATGAACCTTGAAAGTATGCCAACAACATAAGAAATATCTGGTCTAGTTGTTGTAAGGTAGATAAGACTTCCTACAAGTTGTCAATACTTGGTCGCATCTTCAAATTCTTTTCCTTCGCTTGATGTGAGCTTCATTTTCTATTCCATTGGAGTAGATATAGGATGTCATGCAAAATTTGTTTAGTAGTTCTCCAACATATTTTTTCTGAGATAGGAATATGTACTTAGGATGTTGAGTGACTTCAATTCCTAAGTAATAGTGGAGATGTCCCATATCTGTCATTTCCAAGATCTTTTTCAAATCTTTCTTTATGGATGATATATAGCTCTCATTGTTCCCTGTCATCAAAAGATCATCTACATACACCACAAGATACACAACAGAT